>JALIZH010010891.1:0-124180 GCA_030522465.1 Rhipicephalus appendiculatus | reverse complement strand
CTGTTGCTCACCAGAAGGCAATTACGACGGAGAGAAACACAAAACTAGCGCTTACTCTCAAATGAGTTCCTTACTGTAAAATAAATGCTGTGGTTGAAAGCTGTTAAACCAAGTTTATCGAGCGATGGCCTCAATTTGCTTAGTTTGGGAAAGGACGAAAGGATGGGTTTGAAGCTACTTGCCTTTATTTTACGTCTTAACTTAGGCAAGGATGACGAGATGACAACACGCCACGACATTGGAGGGAACGTGTTGCAGTTGCACCGCGATAGAGCACATACGCGCATACGCGCTGCTTGGCGCTCTCGGCACCGTCGCGAAATGAGCTTGGAACAGCCAGCGCCTGTGGTGGTAGCGGCACAAAAGACAGGCCTTGAGCCCCGGGTTGTTTTTGCGGACTTGCCACAGCAGCCTCTCGCTGGAAACCTTTTCCCCGGCGGTTGACCTTTGCTGAGCGTGAAGGTTAAATTAGTGAAAGCAGTGGACTTACAGGCTTGTAGAGGAAAAAAAATGAGCTATCGCTTTAAAAATGCGCACTCTAGCCATGTGTCATCATGAACTTGAGAAAAACTTTCAGAAAAAAAAAGCAAATAATCAGGCCTGCCCAAAATAAAACAGTAACCAACAAAAAAAAGAAACATAAAATAAAACAAAACAAAAATGTTGACAATAGTACATTGTGGATATACTCGTAAGTTATCGCATGACCGAGGAATCTTGTCGTTAGCCTTGGGGGGTTAGAACAGCCTTTCCGGTTACAGAAAAAATTTCAATAATTTGCGCAATCATGGAAGGAAACGCTAAGCCCAGTAATGACAACTCCTGCGTTTAGAAAGTCAGGCATTTAACGTATTTGCCCTGCATGTGTGGTTTTTAGGAGGGAGTTATACCTACATAAGGAAATTTTCATATTGAAATGAGCGGCCCAATTCTCAGCTTGACTAAAAGTGACCAATCAGATATGAAAGTACGACCGGTGTTTTGCCCCAAGAGGGAGAGAGAGAAGGGCAAAGGCAGGTCAAATTAAGGGGGACGGACACGAGAATAACCAAACTTTCGCTCTGTTGGCTATCCTACGAGCCAAAATGGGAAAGGGCAAAATAGATAAGATTGAGAACAAAGAACAAGAGTAAGAAAAAGAAGGAAAAAAAGAAAACATTGCGCTGTCGATAATGTAGCTGCTGACTAATGTTTATGGAGCGAAATGTTATTTCTAAACACAGGTGCCCTGCACTCGCGAGTAGACCGAAGCTGTTCAAAAATAGATTATTAGAAGGCGCCTGCATCAGAAATCTTTCGCTTTTAGTCTAAGACGAGAAGATGAATATTTGCTTAGCACGCGCGCTCCCCCGTCATGATGTCATGGTTTCTTGGAGCTTTAATGTTGTTAATTCTTAGGTCTATATCTATCCTTGGCTTTATTTTTGTTTTTGAGCACTCATTTCTCCGATGATGGCATCCCAATTTTCGTGGCAGTGTTTTGCATCGCATATATCTATATTTTTTTTTCTTTTCCAGCTAAAATATTCGCATGCGAGTCAGTACACGTGCCTGAGTTTGTCCTCTTCGCTTATTCGTGCTGCATCAAATATGACTCCAGATAAGAGTAAGGCAGTGGAGAGGCTGTTGTGTCTTGGTGCTTATTTCTGTCTTCCGTGCTTGTTATCAGGTTTCTGCAACAATAAACCTCGCGAAACTTAGAAGTGCCGGCAGCCCATAAGGGCGACAACTTCGTTAAGCAATGCCCTGCAGGTTATGTTGACACCCAAGTTGATTAGTCGAGTGCTGAAGATGCTGTGCCACTATAACCAAACACATTCCGCAGTGACGTCACTCGATAAACAACGATTAATCCTAAGCGTCATTGGTGCAAGGCAACCATTAACCTGTAACATCGCTGCGACTCTGACGTTGAAATTCTGGTGACACACTCATGTCGCCGGAACACACTTATTCTGCAAAATTTGAGTATACCTATATGCGTACTAACTGCGCTTCAGGGAAGGCTGTAGATGACGTGCTTTTTTAAAGCGAATAACGTCACGTGATTACTTCCTTTTACTTGAAGGTCAAAAGTTCACTCAGGTATGTTCCACGTAGAGTTTCATAGAATTTCATTAAAATGAAATCTGCCGTTTCGTACTGTGGCACTTAAGCCAGCACGGTAATGACGGTAGTGAATGAATTTGCTTAGGCTTCATTCTTTCGGCTCGGTGTGGCCTGTTCATTAAAAGTTCATTAAAAAGTTCATCAAAAGTTCATCAACAGTTTGGCAGTCCAACTTCACCATCATGACCCTTTTAGGCTCACCAAATCTAATGAGCTCATGACGCTCATGACAAGTGATTCCTTTGTCGGCAACAAAGTAGAAAACACAAAATAAACAAAGCCATAAGTGAGTTCGAAGCTGGAAGCAGGAAAACTAGGCTAATTCATGTACTACTGTTAATTTCCATGGTGCTTAAATGACAGCAATGCCTTAGTCCTTTCTAAAGAATATTGTAGGAAACTCTATAATATTCTTAATCAAGTGGTATAGCGAATACCGACTTTCACAATTCCGTGGTTATCTCCCGGACCATCCTCAAACTCAACGGGTCATGCGACATTGATTATGCTTACCTTGCCGACTGAAATAGAAGCAAGAAGCAAATTACTTCTTTCACGCACCAGTTCACTGTCATTTAAAATATGACAAATGGAGGAACGTTCAGCACCAAATAATTTCCATATTCTAAGAACTTGTGCTCACCCTCCCTGTTTGCATGGCCTCCGGAAGCGCAGCTGATGTTTCAATAAATTTTACGAACTTTGAATAAATTTTCAATAGAGGGTCAATGAAGTTGTTTCATGCGGTGCCTTGTGGCGTAACCATGGCGGCGTAATTATAAACATAGCGCATTTTTTTTCTTTCATATAGTCTTCACTAGTTTGCTATCTTGCAATATCTGTTAGGTGTTACGTTGCTTAAGATGGAGCGTTTCTGTGTAGCAGCAAAACTGAAACAGTCATTGAGAACGAAACCTGATATGGGTAGAGTTATATCACCTCTATTTGTTTCGTATTTACGCCCGTCCCCATCTTTTATTGCGAAGGTAATAGCGAAATAAACAACATTTTTCTCTTTCTATTTGCTATCGCATATGCTCCTGCTACCCAATATCTAAGAAATTTGCATGAAATGCCTCTCAGCAGCCCGCCATGCTCTCAATAAGTTGACCGAGCCATTTACTTTCATGTGTTTTAATATGAAATGCCACTATTGATAACGCATATGAACGGAAAAGTTCTGTACATTGTTAAAATTAGGTTGTATGTTTAAGTTTTATTGGCCAAACAAGCAAAGGTGCACTCATCGCCAAAAAATGCGAAACTTCGCCTCTACTTTTCCCCGTAAATAAACAGGCGCCGAAAATTTCTTTTTGTTATGTATTACCACAATATTTCTCGCACAGTTGTATAATTTGCCACATATCATCAGGGTTACGAAGAAAACATATGTTGAATGTCTAACTGAAATCGCTGAATGTCGAAAAATCGCCGGGGTTCCCCTTCAAGTGTTTTTGAAGAAGTTTCGATATGAAAATTCATATTACGATTCCGATTCTCTAGACCTTTCACCAATAAAGATGCGAGTCATATCAAGCGCAGCGCGAGACGACTAAACATCTGCCAGGGAGCTTAAGTACGTATATTGGTGTTTGCGTAAGAAGCATTTTTTTTCCTCGTAGAGGCAATCATACTATATACCTTGGGAGTGCGACAAACAGCTCTTACGTATCTTCGGTGGTTACGTAGGTGGTGTCCGTGCTTGAACAACACAAGTGTCGTTTTAATCTAAACCTCCAACATTGTTTTTCTTCAAATGGCACGCGCATCGCGCATAAAATTGTACACTCTACCTTTCCAACCAGCTCTAATTTGCTACGCACGTGCACCCACTTTCGCTGAAGCGCGCTTGACGGCAAAACAGTGGAAGAAGGAGCGCACGTGCGTGAATATTCACAGCGAGAACCGTGCCTTGACTGTCCATGCGTGAACTATCGAATACCGGGGCAGTTACGAAACTGCCTAGCGATCAAAAATCCTCGAACGCGGGTTGTCGTCGGAGTCAACGTTTTAGCAAGTGATCTCGTCTGCTTCAATGAAGCTGCTGCCTAGCTTAGCGCGTGTCTCTCTATGCTTTCCAGTCTCTGCCCCAATCAAAACGCAAGAGCAGGAGAGGCCAAGAGCACTCTCCTCCAACGAACGTGTGTACTAAGTAAATATCGCCTCGCAGAGTTTACCCTGATACCTTGAACAAGCTTGAATATGAACATCAGGTCCGTGCGATTTTGTCGGCAGTAAAGTGATGGCAATTGAACCCAACAGTGCAATAACGAGATCCAGAGTCATTTCTAGCGAAGCCATAGCCATATGTGCTTAGGAACTTCTTCTAGGCCCAGTCAATGTTGTTTGTTCTGGGATTTAGAAATGACATTGGGGATCACGGACGCATATTAAAGTTAGTCGCGACATATTGCTATGTGCAGTTTATGGAAGGGTGATGAAGAATTCAAAGATATTGATATTCAAAGGTATTGATTGATTTTTTTTTGGCTGTTGCTAGAGGCCTGCTTTTGTGTAGCATATTTATGCTACACCCTCCTCAATCCTTCTTCCGCACGCTGAGTACATAATGTTACAATTTCGGAGATAAACATCTCTTTGAAAAACCTGGAATTGTGAGCTTTCGCATTTATGTCGCGTATAATTGCTGAGTGTAAAGCGTGAAGCTCTATATTTGCAGTACTTATAGTAGCTCGATGATGTTGCCCAGGAGTAAAGTTGGATATCTCGATTTTTCCGTAGCCGTATATTACTAACCATTATCTCCATTGCTCACGCACAGTGAAGTTGACGATAAAGTGCAGTGCTCATGGATTTAAATGCGAAAATCTATGACTAAGTAAAGCACGTCCCTTTGTTTACACCGTCTTCAGTTCCTGTCATATCGGAGTGATTGCTACTCGAACATTTAAGAACAGGCAACATTAACGGCCCGATTAGTGGCGACATGAGACGGTGCTATTGAGCAATTGTGAATAGCATTCATTATACTAAAGATTTTCGATTTCATTCACCTTCACCCTTTTAACTAAAGTAAAACTTAAGTGTCTTCCATGCTGTCGTTGCTTTTCGTTGTCAGTTGACTTCGTTATCATTTCGATTAACTGAACTCTAACCATTCGGTTAACTTTCGGCCCTCTGACACCCACGCACGCACCCACCCACGCACGCACCCACGCACGCACGCACGCACGCACGCACGCACACACAAACACCACACACACACACACAAACACACGCACGCACGCGCACGCGCGCACACACACACACACACGCACACACACACACACACACAAACACACGCGCGCGCGCGCACACATACTCGCACACACACTCTGCACACACGCACACGCATGCGCGCACACGCATGCGCGCACACGCATGCGCGCACACACAGGCACACACACACACACACATGTACACTGCGCACACACACATACACACACACACACAAACACACACACGTACACTCTGCACACACGCATACGCATGCGCACACACAGGCACACGCACATTGGAAACAGCAACAAAGGAGAAATGAACAAGATACAAGAACAACGAAGCAACAAAGGAGATGAATTCGGCATCATAACACATCACGAGCACACTACCTTTGCAGACAAACGACCACGCGATTCCAAGCTCCAGGGTTACCATCGAGAGAAGGTCACGTCTTCTACCACGCCATAGAGGGGACGTATCGACACATCTTAGAGCTGCCCGTTCAGGTCATCACGCATCGCGTAGCAGAGCTTGCGCCATCTGGTATCGACACGTCAGGGATGGAACGTGTCAGGGATTGCTGGTATGACAGACCCAGCCAGCCTGCCGACTTGCTCAACTAGACTGCTAAGCAACGCTTATTATGTTTCATATTTGCTTCAACAGATGAGACAAACACAACTCTAGCTACTTTTGGCACAGCTAAGGATGAATAAGAAAAAAAAAGACAAATTACTCATTGTTCCTCCTTCCCTCCTAGCCTTTGGCCATTCATAACACAATTCCAAGTATTAGGTATCATGATCGCGCGAAAAATACCATTATCGCGCCGAGAAAATGAAAACTCCTTTTTCAACGATTCTTTTTGTTAAGTGCTGTTGGAATCACTAACGACTTCTGGTGACGCCAATAAGTGCATGACCTCTAGTGTGACTGATTTATTACCAGTTCCTTAAACTCATGTAAGCGTTTCTGTGTGACCCCAAAGATACCATCTATAATTGTGCATAAGCCACCAACGATAACTTTCTATTCAACTAAGCCTTCATGACATGACCAAAAAAAAAAGGAAATTCTTAGTTTAATTACCTTTGCTTTGAAGGAAGTTTGATAACTGATCTTATTCAGACCGAGATATTCCTTCATTTAACAGTCCATGGGGTCGTCAAAGTACGTAATTATAAGGATATCTACCTTTATTGCTTTAATACGTCCTCGATGTCCGTGACTAGCAAAAATGTACGGTTATAAGCCTTCTACTTCAATCTCAACGTATAATCTTTGAAAACAGAATATCCAAAAGTGTGAAATGTGCCTAATTCATGAAGACATTACCGGGGCGAAATAACACACATCCTTTTAATAATATATTTAAGCAGAATTTGACAATGTCTAGTATTATTACTGAAAGGTTCCCATATATCGAATTCTCGAGTTCTCTGTGGTCTTTAATAGAAATCCTCACCTCAAGTGGAGCGTCTTAAAAACGCCCACAATATCACACTTACTTGCGTGTACGGTCGTAGGCAATGTGACGAACCATTCAGTGAAATTTGCATCATGTTGCGACAAGTTGTGAACAAAAAATTGGGGGACCCTTAAGCTTCGCCTTTAAGAGTTGAAAGCGATAGCGATATCCCGTCCCTACTACGTACTTCAATCACTTAGTGCATACTATGTAATGGGTAGTATGCTTTAAATGGGTAGTATCCCAGGAGAAATTATGCGCGGCAAATGTGGGAAATGTTTTCGAACTTGCAATGCACCCACTACGTGGTGTTAAGGGAATATGCGCAGTAAGGTGTGTGCCGTTTGTAATGGGTGGCTGGCTTTAAACTATGAAATCGTTATGATAGTCACATAGTCTGACGCCCGATAGCAATGTACGCTTGTACCACACAATATTCCTGGGATATTACATGTTATATTGCGACGCCTATACAGGGTGTTTTTTTTTAAGGAATACAGATTTTTCCTTAAAAAATTATAATAGTTCGGCACTTGTCGCCTTCGCAGCCAATTTTTAGGCCGAGGGGGAAAAGATTTTACCACTAATTATATCACTCAGAAATTGCTAATTAACAAAAAATAATTTAATTATTTTTTTTAATTATCAATTTTAGGGCAATTGTTTATATGGGGAAGTTGTTCTACGTCACAGTTTATGGCGAGCCCAATTTTTAAAAATCGAAAATATCGCGTGTAGTTTGAGAGATCCATCGTCGAATTTCCAGACCGCGGTGCGGTAGATACCGAAACTGACGCCCGGTGCGTCGAAACTGACGCGCCCGGTGCGTCAGTTTCGACGCACCGGGCGCGCCACGTGCTGCGTCAAGCCGGAATTCGACGATGGATCTCTCAGACTACACGCGATATTTTCGATTTTTAAAAATTGGGCTCGCCATAAGCTGTGACGTAGAACAACTTCGCCATATAAACAATTGCCCTAAAATTGATAATTAAGAAGTTAATTAGATTATTTTTGTTAATTAGCAATTTCTTGGCGATCTAATTAGTGGTAAAATCTTTCCGCCTCGGCCTAGAAATGAGCTGCGAAGACGACAAGTGCCTAACTATTATACTTTTTAAAGGAAAAATCTGTATTGCTTAAAAAAAAACACCCTGTATAAAGGACGCTTGCGTTTGCGAAGCATGGAAGTTATTTTCACTGCATTTCCAAGCAGAGGAAGTTATTTTCATAGTATTTCCAAGCAGAGACATGGCTGTGTGGTAGAACACCTGCTTGCCACGCAGACGACCCGGGTTCGATCCTCACTCGGGCCCGAAAATTTTTATTATTTATTTTATTTGCATCTTTCTCGATTTTTCGGTCACGGACAAGATGATGATTTTTCGCTCACAACGAACGACGCCGATGCCGACACCGACGCCGACGCCGACGCCGGAATTTCTGCGAAACGAGCTCTTTAACGCTATCGCGTTAAAAAAGCTATAGTAGCTTCGAAACTGTCTTGTTACCATCGCCCACACATACAATGAAGTCGCAGTGGCGACAGAGAAGACACACATGGCAACAAGGTATTCTTTTAAGTCTCTACTCACCGACCTTCGCGCGCGTTTTGTAATAGTGCGGTATTCTTAACGACACCCGCCGCACTTGGCAAGAAGTACACTACGCTTCGTTGCTGATGGACTAAGCTTTTCTAGACTCACGTTCTCAGCTTCTTTGAATCTGGTTTCCAAAATTGCGTGAAATCTTCGGCGACCTTGCGTAAACGCTGAGAGCTCTTTCTGTCAACAGGGTCTCCAGCGTTAGAAACTGTGAAAAAAAATCTTCAACCAGCCACGTGTTCCAGGCATGCAGCTTACAATTGAAGCTCGCAGATTTATTTTTATGATGCATGTAGTAAAGAATCTAGCTGCTGGATGATTCCATGATGCAGAAATCCTTCGCCAACAGTTTGTACTCTTTGACAACGAGGTTGAAGCTTAATTTACTCGGGGACGAATTTTTAAAACTCTCTGCGTGAATGCCTCGCTAACTCTCCGATGCACGTTTGTTAATGAAGTGTTTAATGTCGAGGTTGCGATGTCGTTGTCGCTCAAACAGATCTGATTTATATTTAGATGAATTCATATCAACCCCTTTAACTCGCATATGATATGAATTCGGTGTTTAAAAGCAATACTGGACGTGTTTTTTTTTAAGGAAAGGGTGTTTGCCTTTAATAATGTTTGATAATTTTTTTTAGATGCACACGCACCAGCAGCACAATAACAGAAAGAGGAAGGGACAGCGTTGTGTGCATTTTGTTGACAAAGTGGCACTGCCCATATGTGCTGAGTAAACAGTTGTTTTGTTGCTTAGGCAGATTCGTGGCGTTACAAAGACCTTCCGAGGCGCGACGCAGTCTTCATTGACTGGTTCGTTAAATGTTCTACAAACCAGTTATGCACGCACTTGTGCTTGATTCTATTCTGTAAGATATACAGTTTTATCTAGCATGTATGCTATGCTGCACAGCAAAGGTCACTAGCTAATTATGATGCGATTTTTTCTCGCATCACCAGTGACACGCTGCGGCAAAATGCAAACACCAAATCGCGTGGATACATGTGGCTGTAGGTCTATGCAATGACGTGACGAGGAATGACGGGGATGTATGATGCTCGTTAAAGATAAAAAAATAACCGGAAAAGATAATCAAGTATATAAATCACTTAATAACTTTATCACTACACGTAACAAGGTCACTGGCAAGCAAGCTCGGCAACCGCCATACATCTTAGACTAGGGGTCAGTGAGAAGTCCGTGGGCAGCATTCTTTTCGTGAGGTACCCGATACAGTCGCAATGTTTAAACATAACCGTGGAACAGAAACACTATATATATATATATATATATATATATATATATATATATATATATATATATATATATATATATATATATATATATATATATATATCAGAATCGGCGTCCAGATTCCAGTCATTCTAAAAGCCAATATGTTTCTCAAATCCTGACGTCAAATCCGCTGCAGAAATGACCCATACATGAGGTATGGGAAAGGCCTTTCAAGTGGCAAAGCTAACTGACACTTTGCTCAACCCCCCCCCCCCCCCTCTTCTCCATCACTTGCACGGCCCTTGCGGGCACTAAATTTCCTGACTGCAGCCCGCTATAGCTCCGGTGAGCTTGATACCCCTGTCCTAGACAACAAGGCTTACACACTTGAAAATTTCTTACGAGAAATTAAGTGCTATGTCCCGATGCCAGTACCTGTTCTTTCCGGGCAAGTTTCTCTCCAACAAAAGCTCTTAG
The DNA here is from genome assembly GCA_030522465.1 of Rhipicephalus appendiculatus. Classification (NCBI taxonomy): domain Eukaryota; kingdom Metazoa; phylum Arthropoda; class Arachnida; order Ixodida; family Ixodidae; genus Rhipicephalus; species Rhipicephalus appendiculatus. The sequence continues at coordinate 114,063 of JALIZH010010891.1, read as the reverse complement.
TTATAACAGCACTGCTGAAACTTCAAAGAGCTTAATCTTCTAACCCATGCTAGTTTGTGTGAGTCTATACCGTATTCACCGTTTATTAGTTCTTTTGAGTAGGAGCGATCCCATTGTGAGCCGTACTGAAGTTTACAAAACGACAACATATGTCGGCCGCCTTACTCTAGCTCTTCACACCGACCGCAAACCCACCGTCGCCTTGTAAGCTGTCCCGTCCCGGGCTTTGTTTGTGTTCACTTCGCTCTCTCCCAAGAACCTTCGCGGGGGGCGCTTGAGAAGACATATTTCGCTGCGCTCCTGCGGGCGCGCTTGCAGCGAAGAGAACGCGTTGAGCATACCGTGCAGGAAGGAAAGCCTGGATGTCGGTCGCCAGAGGATGGAGAGGAGAAAGATGGCACTAAGAGAGGGAGGAGGGAGGTGGCGGTTCGGGCATCCCAGAGACACGGCAGCGTTCATAACCGCCGCCACGACGTCGACGACTCGCGCGCGCGGTATTTTTAGTGATGGAGCCAGGTTGCGCGGGGTCGCTCCGCTGGCGCATCAAAGATGGCAGCCGTCTTCTTTCTAAAAAAGAAAGAGCCTCCGCTACTACCTACTGGCGGGCTCAAGCTGCGGCCCTAACCTCTCGCCGAACCTCCTTCCCACCACCCAGTACCTCTTTCCTTTGCCCATCCGCTCCGATAGGTGCTTGTACGTGCCCCGCGCGCGAGGGAGAGCGCCTGTATGAACGTGAGTGCGTGCGTGACAGCGTTTGCGCGCCCTAGACTCGCGCGAAAGACTTACGATGGGTCCCGCGCGGGCCCTGGGTGCGAGGAGGTAGATTTGAGGAGACGCAAGCTCGGGGGTGTGACTCAAGGCCTGCGATTCCCCGAACCGTCGCTGGCTACCACCGCTGGCCCTGGCGGCCGCAGGCGAGCGCTCGGAGCTGGCGGATGCCAGGACAGGTGCTTGAGAGCATCGGCAATTGGTCTGCCAACTGAAGGGCTCCATTGACATCCCTTGGCTCAGCGGTAGCTGCACCGGACGACAACATCGTTGCTTTCTGTTGTTATCATGCGTGTCGTGGGTTTTGGCCGCTCCTTCGTGACTGGAGTGGAATTGGCTGACGACCTTGTTTCCCTCGCCTGACTGTTCCTTGTGGATTTCTTTTTTCTCCTGTCTTTTTTCATCGAAAGTGCGTTAGCCCAAGCAATTTAGGTTACATGTCTGCGCGAGGCGTAGTTTCGCAGAAGATGACAAACCAGGACGCAAGAAAGCCCCGCTCGTTTAAAGCCGAATAGTAACGAAGATGTCGATTTTCCTGGAAACAGCACAGCAGCGGAACCCGACTTGACGCATACGGAGCAAATAGAACACTGAGGCACGTGGGCGACAAGAATTGCAGGCCTCGGTGACCTCATCTAGCGTGCGTGGCCGTGCACTCTGGGAGTACGGATTAGGAGCAAGACGACTGAGCAAGGACTGCGCGAAGAAAACTAATCAGCGTCACGCGAGGCAGCCTGTGCCGCAGAGACGAGCGACAACGATGGAGAAACTCTTGAGAGAGGATTTAACGCAGCAGCGTCCTAGATATAGGGATTAGCCCGAGCCTCCTACTTTTTCTATTTATTTACCCCAGAGGATGGTGTGCGCCTTGCTCACACCTATGCGACCTCGTTAAGTTTTGTGTGAAACGGATGCTTGTGAGAGTTGTCTACCGTTTTCTGCGTCCTCCCGAACACGCTGTCCAAACGAGGAATTTCGCAACGGCAGACACAAGAAACAAGGACCGATTCCTCTTTTTTCAATGTGGACGCCTTCGCCGTGTGCATTCATCGCTTGTTCTGCTTTGGTAGTGTTCCTTCATGACCAAATTCTAGCGGCCCATGTCGGCTACTACGGTGTGCCTCCGACTGTTCGTGTCGGTGAGTATTTCGTCGTTCCTTGTTTTCCTCTTTGCGATCGCGGCTTAGGTTTTTTTTTTCTTTCACGAAGGTGCGCTTTACAATCTCGTTTGCGAAAATGCTCCAGTGTGGGCGAGCTATCAGGGATAAGGCTAAATTTCCGGTGTTCTTAATCCAACAGCCAGAAACAATGAGCCGGCCTTGGGCGAAATGAGAAAAACAACCGCCCATCAGGCAAAAAAAAAAAAATACATTGAGTGCACACACGTGGAGGCCCATTACCATTTGGGTGTGCTCTGTTTTTTACGCCCAGTTCCAGGTCAACATCTTGAACCTTCTCCTAATGGTAGCTAATAATAGCTGCTTTTAAAGTTCTAGGTGTTCTTTCAGTGAGCCATCGTCTGATTCTTCTAAATCCCTTTGTTTTCCTCAGTGTCCGGCTAATATGAGCCACATAAAAGCGGTCAAGAGATATTTTCTTGATCACACGTTCACAAAAGCCTAAATATTTTATTTCCAACGCATGGTGGATTACATGTAGCCTGTTTTTGCCACAGCAGTGCAATGCATCATCTTTTAAGCAACACAGCAGATGATTGTTTGTAAAGGTTGAGTTGAGTTTCTTGTAGCCAGTCATGTTGACCAGCCTGGTCCTCAAGAGGCGTATTTTCTATGGGGAATGGAAGGAAAGGTAAATAAAGTTCGCGACCAGGTACAGAAAAGTTGAAAGTCTAAACCGACATGTGGGACCCACCCAAAAGAAATTGAAAGACATAAAACGAACAGCAATCTAGATGCCAGGGACAGAAGTAATGAAGGTTAACAAATACGGCGAAAAAAAAAGGAAAAGGACTGATAATCTGTATAATAACACAAAGTGCATTACCCTGATATTTATACCCTGAGCAGGCGGCCTGCGAACAAAAACATAGCTGAGTAAACACTCGCCAATGATGTAGCCATGTGCCTGCTGCAACAAGAGTCCATAGAAGACAGAGCACCTCGTAGAAGAACGTAAAAATATTGACGCAAGAAAACCCCTTAGGGAATGTTTACCATCGAAAAAGGCGGCGATTTCAAGCACGTGGCAAGATTAACTGGCCAGCGGTCAACACGAGAAAAACAGAAGGTTTAGAGTACTGATCAAGAACATGAAAGAAATAGAATGAGCCGGACACATTTCAGGCACAGGCAGCACGATTTTGTTTCTGTCTTCATGGAAACCCTCTCATAATCCTATGAGAGGGTTTCCATGCAGACAGAAACAAAATCGTTGTGCGGCACAAAGAATTCAAAAGGCGGCGATTTCAAGCACGTGGCAAGATTAACTGGCCAGTGGTCAACACGAGAAAAATAGAAGGTTTAGAGTACTGATGAAGAACATGGAAGAAATAGAAAGAGCCGGACACATTTCAGACATAGGCATCAGTACAATATCCTATGAGAGGGTTTCCATGCAGACAGAAACAAAATCTTTGAGCGGCACAAAGAATGCAATAGATGTGTGTCATATCTAAGCTCTATCGGGCTAGACGGTTATCTGTCATTGCCCTAGTTTGAAGGGGCGCAATAAAAGCGTCATCATCATGAACAACAGCTATAGAATGTTGTCTATGTACCACAATATTCTGTTCAAGCGTTGACTTATGAGCTTGTTGGTGCATCTCAGAGTATTAGCGGTTACTTACATTTAAGTTAAAGCCAGCAGCGTGAAACAAGAGCATGTTCGATGCACCCTTGCTGTTTTTATCTTGGTAAGATGTCTTCGAAGCTCAAGAAGACCATCATGACATATTATACACAATCACTCGCACTGATACGCTCGTTTCAAAAAGGTAGAGGACGTCAGATCCTGCGATATATATAAGTCAACGCACGCGTACATGTGAATGTGGTCTTTCGCACACTTCAGGCATTTTTCAGTGATGAATGACTAGCTAATCCAGCTTTGTCCCAATACCTTTAAGTCCTTAAACTTTGTCCGAATACCATTAAGCTGCTTCAAAACATTTTGGTGATGTATTTCAGTGTAGTGGACAGGGGAAATACCAAGACGAAAAAAAAAATCACCGATGTTACGATATTGCCTAACGCAAATTCTGAGTGCAGCTTCGTGTTGCGACAAGGCCAACTGTGTTTGCAGTTATGGCTTTGCACAAGGTATCCACTACGCCATAAATCATTATTTTAGGGGCGAAGCTCCTTACGCCGTGGGTGGTTCCATCCTCCGTCCATTGTTGTCGTAGCCACCCCTGTGCGATGACGATGACGCTGCCATCATGGTACAGCACATGGAATGTACCCACTATAGGCGAAGCTCCTTACGCCGTGGGTCATTCCATCCTCCGGCCATTGTTGTCATAGCCACCCCAGTGCGATGACGATGACGCTGCCATCACGGCACAGCACATGGAATGTACCCACTATGCGTCATAACAATGACGCTGATGACGATGAAGAATAAGCGTGTCCCGTTACCCTACTGGTGGGTGACTTTAACGTTGACATCACTGAAAACAGTTGGCTCATACAACAAATGGCATCGCGATATGGTCTCACATGCATATCGTTTGACCACATGCAACCAACCACCATCCGAGGAACCTGCATGGATCTCGTCCTTTGCAAACTTTCCACTACGACCCATCCAGGAACCGCTCTCCCTCCATTTCACCGACCATAAAGCCGTTATAATGAAGGGGAAACGGAAGCCACGGCTTATGTAAACGGTAACCACGACCAACGAAGAAACTCAGACAAAACGGAAAATCACGGCTCACGAATAAAATATAAATTTCTTGTATATATACACACAGTGTTTGTCACGTCTTTGATGATGTACTGGGCGAATTTCACGGAAGATTCACGGTTTACCGATGAACCTCCGGAGCTTCGCCCACTCATCATCATTCACTCCGTGGATATGCTGTGATTTTTTTTGTTGAGTAGGACAGCACTCACTACCCCCCATTATTCGTCTTTCTGCGGATAAGCGAGGTACCCGCTACACATATGTAAGGTATTATGTGCACTTTGTTGATTCTGCATGTGGCTTTATGACGACACGGAATTACGGCTGAGTGCTTTGCAGTGGGTGGAAACCATTGAACCACGCACTCGTTGCACAATTAGCATTGTGTGATGACCGGTTGTTATTTTACTCTTCTGCCACCCTATATTACATAGGTTAACGCTATTCCTGGTCCGACATGACTCCTCTTAGGGTGTTCTTGCAAATGAGTTTCGAGCACCAGCGCGACTCTACTCGGATGCCACGCAGACGACTCTGGTTCAAATCCCATTCGATCCTGGGTATTTTTTTTCTGATTTTATTTTTTGATGTATATCAGTTACTTTTTCATGTCTATTGGTTACGACACCCACGGCGACGCCGCTCAACACGGGAACGGGCGCCTCAGAGTGGTGCTCTTGAACAAGAAGAACAAGAAGAAGAATGCTTTATTTTCAATGAAATGGTTTACAAAAAATTTCTGCGAAAACATCCGGATCCGTAGCCAATACGGCTAGTTAAGGATCCGTTACAGACAATGCATGTTGTGGTTTAATTAACATCTACCATAGAAAAGTAACAGTAGCTAGAACTGAAACAGGGATCAGTAATTAAGAGAAATTATTACATAACGTTCCACTGTGGAGCGACGCCACAGATTTCAGTAAGATACAGTGCGGTTGCGGCGGCGTTGTATGAAACCTGGCTCCGGCAAGTGTACAGAAATGCGGCCCTCAGGAGGTGCGCCGGTCATATATATGCGTATTTGGCTGCGCCGTTCTGCAAGAACTGATTCTCTCTCGATCATGAGCTTGGCCACGATAAGCCGAAATTAAGAGGATCATCTCCTCACTTCAACTTACCAGAGTGTGATTGCCCGGAAATTTTAGGTATGATAAAACAACGTACCTCTGCTGATCCGCCGACACCTCCTAAAGCAGCACCCACACCAGAGTGTTGCAAACAGAGCGTTCCCTCACCGTGTTTTTGGTAGTGGCTTGCCTAGTCATGCCAAAGCACTCTCATATAAGCTGAGAGTGGGCTCGGTGTTGGTGTGCGTACGCCATACCGTCAAGGAAATGTGGGCAGTCCGTTGTGTGCATCTCGTGGCTCGTGCTAAATATTTGACTATCTTATGCTACAGTGCCCCGCAATCGTTACGCAGCGAGAATTGTTGAGTAAGAAACACATGCTCCTTGGATTTAACTACGCGACCCGAACGGGCATGGCCACCCATTTATAGATGCTGTTAAATTTATTGTGTTTTTACTTATCTTTGTCCAGGTCTTCATCTCTTGTTTTCCTTTGCTATCTTCCTTCCTTTTTCTCTCCTTCGATCTTCCTTTCCTCGAGCTCTTCTCTCTTCCCAAGAGAGTAGGTAGGCGTTGTTCTCCCTTGTGTATTTGTGCACGCATATGAAATCATAATAATATTATATCTGATATGGCAATCTAATCTTTCACCAAAGTCAGTTGTCATTTGACGTTGCCACAGTCCATTGTTGATTGTAGCAACTGAACAGTTGCTTTGCTAAGCACGTGGCTAAAGGTCCTATTCCCGGCATGGAGGTAGGAAACAGTTTGGAGTGAGCACTGCGCAATGAGAAAGAAAGAAAGCAAACAAGAGAGAAATATAGAGAGAAAAGAAAGAAAAAAATAAACAAACGAATAAAGAAAGAAAGAAAGGAAGAAAGAAAGAAGAGAAAGAAGAAAAAGAAAGGAAGAAAAAGAAAGAAAGAAAGAAAGAAAGAAAGAAAGAAAGAAAGAAAGAAAGAAAGAAAGAAAGAAAGAAAGAAAGAAAGAAAGAAAGAAAGAAAGAAAGAAAGAAAGAAAGAAAGAAAGAAAGAAAGAAAGAAAGAAAGAAAGAAAGAAAGAAAGAAAGAAAGAAAGAAAGAAAGAAAGAAAGAAAGAAAGAAAGAAAGAAAGAAAGAAAAAAACCGAAGAAGTGTGTAAGGTCAGGCATGTAAACGCCAAGATTCGCTTGCGCCCATTTTTCCTGTAGGGGAATGGCACCTAAATATTTGACTCATATCATCTCTTTGCGTATGCTAGCTGATCCTCTGTTGTCCCCTACATGACTTTGGCCCATGGGAATGTCTGGCTCGGTATTTGCCCCAATTTGTCTTGGGTCACAGGGCTTGTGTAACAGGACACGCGGCGCGCTGGGTGCGTGTTGCGTAATACAGCTCGGCATGTTCTATTGAGCGTGTTGCGTTGTATATGTGAACAGCACGTTCAATCGCACTGACGGAACATTCATTCGTTCTATAGATGCCAGTCGAGCAAAACAAGCAAAGTATCAAGGAACTGAGTACCCCGAAGAAAAATGTTGGCAAAAAAAATCAGCCGCTTGCATATGTAGTAGTACAGAAAAGGACCATAATATAAACGTTTAACATTAGAGCCAGGAGCGTGTGTGATGACTCAGACGCCAAAGCTTTATTATAAAGGACACGCCCATCCTCGTCGGCCTCTCCAGCAAACACGTCTTTCAATCATCAGAATTATATCCCGAGAAGTGTTGAGCTGTATGAAAAGATGCCAAGCGAGGAAACTGTATTAGGGACCGAGAAAAAGAGGCAGCTTCACACTAGTGTGACCAATCCCGAAGGAAGTGTGTAACTGGGCGGCCCATCTTGTTTTTCTTTACTTCCTTTTTCTTTGTTCCTCTTTTTCTTTCACTTTTCTATTTTTTTTTGTCTGAGTTTATTTCTGCTTCCATCCTTTTTTCTTTCTCCATCTCTTTCATTTCTCATTCGATCTTTCTTTGCAAGCTTTTTTTGTGTCTCTGTATTTCTTGCTTCCTCTTTCTCTCTATTTTCACTCTTTCTTTCCTTCTCTCTTTTGTTGATTCTCTCTCTTTCTTTTCTCGTTTTATCTTCCTCGCCCTCTTTTCTATTTTCTTTTTCTATTTATCTTTCCATATCTTTGCCTCTTTGTCTGTTTGTCCCTTTGGTCTTTATTTTCTCTACCTCTCTGTTTTTCTTTCTTTCTGTCTATTTCTGTCGCTTTGAGTCCTCGTTCTGTGGGCCATCAGAGTTATTGCATCGAAAGCCGGGCAAATCCGGGCACGTGTTCTGGGAGCGAAGCAGTAGATGAAGTAGAGGACGAAGAGATCGCTTGTCTGTTCATGACGATGATAGTTGGCTGTTCGCTCTGTACTGACTAACGGTGGGCTTAGGAATTTCTGCTGTTGATAAAAAAAGCTTCGCCTATGTCTTGTGGTAATAAATTAGGAATGTCTTATATGAAGTTTCTCACTTGTTTTGAAAAAACTCAAAGAAAGAAGCATTTTGTTAATTTTCTTCGCCCATGACACCACTGTATTTACTATTTTTTTTCATGATAACGTACATATTGAACATAACGTTTACTTGTATGACGCATCTCGCTCAGCGGCGCTAGCTGAGAGACATTCCCGACGCTTTTAGTTGATTGAAACACACTGTTAGGCACTTTGTTCCTTTGCGTACTGAGAAGAAGACATCTGTTAGTTTTATTTTGCTTAGAGCTTACGTATTAAACTTGAAACATTCTTCTAAGGATACCAAATTGGAACTCGGACGATAGTCTGCACATAGAGCACAAGTCCGTTGTGTTAGGTTGAGAAACGTTAACGACACTTCGTAACCGGTACACTGGGCACATTGAACACAGTACAACTTGGCGTTCTTAGTGATAATTTCGACCATCTGGGGTTCTTTAACGTGCACCTAAATCTAAGTACACGGGCCTCGAGCATTTTCACGTGGGAGATCAGATATTGTTTTGTGAAGCTTAGTTTGGCCTCCCGACGTTTAACAATAAACTTGTGACCTTCAGCTAGTGTACGACAAAAGAGGTTGCATTGTGGCCGCTTTTTTAGAGCATATTGTAAGCATTAACACTAACAATCTAAATGCCAGTGGTAGCCATTTAGATCCAGCTGTCGGTGTGGTTGGAGAAAATTCATTATACTTTGCAGGCTACGAAACATCTTCAAATGAGCCCGTCGAAGAAAGTAATATAGACTAAATTGTGCCACATAATTATCTACAGCGTATCTGTATATTAAATGAGAATATGACAACGTAATCATGGGGCTCCACTCGGAATCTGAGCCACGGTGGTTTACATGCCCCTCTCACTGATCTGCTGAGGTAGAAGGGCAATAACGACTAAGCACAAACTCTCTCGCCATGTATTCGTTGAACGAAACTATGCGAAAGCTGACAATGATTGTAGCAAATGTGCCTTCTATTGTAATAACTGTTAACGTTGTACGTTCTGGGAATAATCACTTGGGTACTGATTTCCTGTGTACCCTGAATAGGTAGGTAGTAGAGAATATATGTGCACTACCGAGGTACACTATATCGGGATCAGTCAGATAAAATTAAAATTTTGACTTCTGTATTTGATACTAACAAGATATTTCATAACACAGTGAACAAATCGTCTTATTTGAAACGCACCCAGTATAAAATGCACGCGTAATTAAAGAGGCTCCAGATTCATCCCGCAAGTTGTGAGAAAGGAGTGCGATTGAAGCCCCGGCACTAATTAAATATACAGCATTTAAAATAGACATGAGGTAATGTTATCAGGCTGGAGAGGTGCAAAAATACCAGCGCTAAAGTTTTATACTAGGTGTGGCACTTAAAGCAACGTAAATTATTTCGTGATAGAAACGACAAAAGCACTAATGAAAAAACGCAGGATGACACAGCTTGGGTATCTTGTGAAATTTGATTACCAGAATGAATATTAGTTCGCAAGCCAGACTATGAAGCATCTATTCAAGCAAAACTGGTAACGGAGCGTGCAATTATGTAAAAGACGGGGTTGTGAAATTGAAGAAGACGTTACGAAACTGATGTAAAACACATTCTTCGTTCATAGTCCTTTATAGTCCATATTTGGAAATTAGTGCAGCCTTGGTGATGCATGATCGTCTTGAGCATCCCGCCATATTGGGTCTTGTGGTTCTCCTTTGGTTCCTGTAATTGCAACAGGTTAAGTCATTTGCTTACACAAGCTGCTGTAGAGTGATAATCACGATGTCCGAGAAGGCTCCGAACGTGCGTCTATAATTGTTTCCTATCTTGTAACGACCGCGTCGCAGAAAATGCGGCCGCAATTAGGATTGCTTACCGTGTTGGCAAAACGTTGCGTGATTCGTTGGTACACAAGGCACCGACGCGCGTTTAGCTGTTAGGGTCTATGCTTACGTGGCGAAATCGTTGAGTGGGTATAGTCGCGGGAAGCAATCAGGAGATGTGGGTGTGCGTTACGTGTAGAAATGCCTGTATTGGGTCACGGAACGGCTATTTGAGGTGGCCGCAAGGGTGAGCAAATCCAGGAGCTAGTGCAATACTGATTTAATGGTGAGAGGCCGGACCAATAAGCCTCTGTAAGCCACTGACCTTCAAAAAGCAAGCTTGCGATGTCTCGCTTTATTAACTGTACTTTGTTCTTCCATAAGAATATTTGATGTACTATGGATATGCAGGTGGTGCATAGAACAAAGTAAGCGACTAGCACGCTCGTAGAGGTTGCTCCTCCCATAGAGCTGTACATTCCTGTAAACCAATACGTTCTTTTTAAGGATCCATTTATGTCCTCATTCAGTTTATGTAGAGGTGACATCCAGGGGTTTAATGTGAGTGACCTCCGTCTGGCGCCTCTATGCTCTATTTTGCGCTTCTATGCTCTATGCAGTTCAAAAATGCAGTCCCTGCATTTTTGAATTGTGCTGTATTGATAAAGCCGATAAATAAGCATAGTTGGTTAAATAGAGTGCACTTAATTTACAATTACTTGTGTCCTCTGATTTGCTCTGCATGGTCTAGTTGAGCGCTGCATAAATAATTTCCAAAGCCAAGTATATTACTACAGAGCCCCAGGCAGGGCTTCAAAATTCATCGCAAAAGACTCTATACGGGCGCCATGTCCGTCTAGCAATCGTACTAACAGATATAGTAGTGTCTGGTAGAAGTATGGAAAAGCACCAGGCGTAAGACATTATGAAATATGTAACTGCTGTGTGATTTATAGCTTCCTATCCATTGCAAAGGGTTCAGCAATTTCTATTCATCATTAGTCACAGCATCAACAAAACCTGTCGCTATACGTAAGTGCGTATAATGTCCTCCGACCCGTAGTGGGGAACACGGTTACTACATAAAATGATCATTTGTGGCGTAGTGCGTGCTTCGCAACAGTCCTACTAGTAGCCCCAAAAGAGTTTGCGACGACCTCTAAAAAGGCCGTTCCGGCAGCCTTCGCTGTCGAAATATAAAGTAAGAAAAAGTGACAAATAGAGAGAAATAAAGGGAAGAAAGAGAGAAAAATACAGAGAGCTAGAAAACGAGTAAAGAAAGACAGAGATAAAGTAAGAGATACTAAGAAACAGAAATAGAAAAATGGACAGAAATAAAGCGAAGAAAGAGAAAAAAAAGGATAGAAGGTGAGAGAACGAGGTAGGAGAACGATAGAGAAAAGGAGAAAGAGACAAAAAGAAAAGGAAGAAAGAGCGAAAAAGATTGAAAGACAAACAAATAAATAGACAGAGAGAGAAAGGGATAGAAAGAAACCGACGCAAAAACGAGATAGAAAAAGGGAGAGCAAGCATAGCCATGCATAGTGTAGTATAACAAGGGGTGAGAAAGAGAAGTGAGGGTCAGGAGGAGGGAAATGAGGAGCTGAGAGGGTAAAGCACAATACATTCTAGTATAGTATAGCATAGAAAGAAGTGAGAAAGCGAAGTGAAAGTGAGGAGGAGGAAAAGGAGGAGGAAAAGGAGGAGGGCTACGCCACCAGCTTCGCTGCTTCCTCAGTCTTTGCATCACTAGTGCATAGCTAGCTACTGCAATTTACTTTGCTGGAGAGCGAAACGGACACACAAAAAAAAGTGAAATAAAGGACGTACGAAAGTGAATATTGTAGCCACTCATTTTGTCTTACCATTCATTCTTTCTTTTTTTGCTATTTCCGAATTAGACCGCTTATGCTCCTTTGCTATAGATATGTGAAGTTTGCTTCTTGAGTATGATTTTTTTTCCAGCGACCACTGCCGCAATGTCTTCCTTCTTAGTGTCACTTCGCTAGATCCACAGTGTTCCACTGGCCACACTCGTTGCTGTTTGACGTTTGTTTGTTTGTTTGGCGTAGAATACGTTTTGGTCAGTATCAATTCATATCCTTATTCAATCTGATTTTTACGTCTCTACGTGTTTCCTGCTTCAACACAATCGAATGGCTGTGCCGTATATTTTATTTAACGCGTTTCTTTATGCAATCCAACTGCAAGTTTTTCCCGCGGTGTTTTCACATTTGTCGACGATTTTTTTCTGCTTTGATCACTGACGTAGTTGCGAACTTCGGCAGAGCGATTTCACTTCTTGTACGCATTCCATAAACCATGGAGATAATTGCTGTTGTGGATATTCGACTGAGGCTGGTTCTGGGCCTCCAATTTCTTTTCCCTGACGGTTTTATATTTCTTCCGTTATTGTGCGTACACGGCAAAGCACTGCATTTCCCCATTTGAAAGATGAAACCAATGCTATTATTTTACACTCATGTATTTTCTTTAACAGTTGACTACCTTGTAAGTGTGCTTGTGCAAAACAAGACCCAATTTTTTTTGTGGTGTAAGATTGGATTGAAACTTCATTTGTGGATATGTACCAGCACTTGAGTGCACGAAAGCGGGGACAGAAGCAAACCGATCTTTGAGTGTTGTGCCGCTGTGCGCGCGATAATGCTAGTCTACAAGAGAGATAGAATGTAGCCCAGAAAGTCTTTTGTAGCCTCTGCTTGGGAGATCAAAATAGAAAAGAGTACATATGGTTTTGGTAACTACACGGGGGGAGAAAGTGCGCTGCCGATGAGAAAAACAAGGTAAATGTAATCTTTTCTGATATCTCTAAACAACAAGAGATTAAATATTTGTTGTTTGAAGAAAGATTGCGGACGCTTTGAAGAAGTTAAAGGACCTATTTTGTTTTTTCGGTTTAGAGTTGCCTGAAAAACTGAGCTCCTTTTGCTGTCGAAGAACGAAAGGCGATGGAGTGAACAAGATTGGGCAGCGTTTTGCTGTTTACTGTGCCTACTGTATTTTCGGATAACTATTGCACGCGGTTTAGATGTCTTTTCAGTCAGATGGACTATAGAAAGGCTGTGTCACGGAATGCTTATGTAAATACTTGGCCAAACTGATTTTCACTATATGTGAAGCACATCTATTATAGCTTAATGGGATATTGCTAGGCAGTCCATTGAAATAATTTCGATTCTGTATATATTGGCTTCACATCGTCTGGCGCCATTTACTCACGCCAGGAAATCGAGGTGTAAGGAGTATAAAAATTCTTGAAAAAGGGACATGCATAGAGGGATAAAAATTGTTTTGTTAACACTGCCCTTAACACTGCTTCTTAGGCAAGTGAAGTGGTGTTAAGTACGTCAAAAAAAAATGAACGCTTATGAAGAAATATTTTTCCAGCACATAATTTATTTCTGGATTGGTTGTAAAGACCCTTGGAACACGGCTTCGTAAAATGACTGGCAGGGCTTTAACTGTCAACTAAATGACTATAACAATGAACTGCTGATGCGATTGCCTTGTAGCGACTGATAATTGTTTTTTTAAACTCCTTGTTTTTTAACACATTGCCAACACACGGCACATATAACTTACGTTTGTGCTAACTTCCATAAAACAATTCTTTTTGTTATAGAGACAGAACTCCAAGGCACGAACAGGATGAAACTTAAGGAAAGTGCAATCGTGTTTAAAATTAAGCGGAAAATTTCCTCGTGTCACCGTTTTAGGCAGCAGTGAATTCGCAGCAGTTACGAGTGGTGTAATACGTTGAATTTCAGAATGATGAGGTCCAGGGTGCACCTGCGGCCGGCACGACGCTCAAGTTTCTAAAGAAAGCCCGAATAACTCTCAAGGCATGTCGTGCATTTCCCGCACGTAAAGCGGGAAGCGGAATCTAGACTGGTCGAGATTGTTTCACCCCGCGATGCAATCCAGACACGGCGAAGAGATGTACGGTACAACGAAATCGCACAGTCGTGCCAGTTCTGTGAGCCCCGCCATTATACTGAGGACAGCCGCTGTACAACCTAAAGTGCGTAGGAGCCTCAGTTGCGCAGTCCGCTCCACCGCGGCGACAAACGGTTCCTCTCAACAGCCTCTCACCTGGAAAACATTCCGTTGCCAAAACTGCCGCGAGTCCGAACCTGCTCGCGAGAGGTTGCACGCGAGAGGTTGTAGCGCCGTGCGCGCTTGATCTCGCAGGCAGTCCCGAACAGGTAGCTCGCACGAACACGGGAAGCCTTTTTACGATCGGCGAGGCATTTAGCGCGGCGACCAGGAAAACAACGGCCGTTCCTTTTGCGAAGCCGCTGGAACTACGGGGCGTGCACACAAAACACCTTTTTGTCTGGCTCCCGGCCGCCGCGCGGAACAATGGTCGTTCAGTTGCGAAACCATGGAGCCGAAAACTTACCTGCCTCCGTTTCTGTTCGTATAGACACGCGTGCTTTCACGCGTGTGTCTGCTGTGTAGTGTTTGCGAGCTTCAGAGGTCTCGCATGTGGCCCATACAGTCTGCCCTGCGGCCGTGCTCCTTCATTAAGAAGCACGCGCAAACGCTTTGTCAGCGCTTTTTCGATTCTGCATAAAACGCAGACAGCTACTTTCGTTAATGAATATTGCGGAAACTTTACGTTCTCTCAACAGTAAAGCTCGCAAAACACTGACACCGACCCCAGACTCTTTTAAAAGGATGTTCTGCTTTTCGGTATTGTTCAAAAGTCGGTCGTCAGTGGGGGGCGCCAACGATAACTTCGTTCTTAGTCATTATTGCATTTCTTCATTGGGATGTGTATTTGTGGTCCTTCTCCTTGCCTGTTTATCGGCGCTGCCGCCGATCACTAATGAAGCGCAACCAACTAGTCTGTCTAAGTTCCAGCCAGAGTAATGCAAAATAACCGAACCAATCGCGAAACTAAGTTCATTGCGCATGACAGCTTCTCATACATAAGTTTCAAAAGAAAGACCGGTTGAGCTACAGAGTATTTTTAGTGCAGAGTCATTCTGTCGTGTAGGATATCAGTTTGTGACTGGTCAGTCTCCTAAGTTTGGCTTTTGTTCAGTCAAATGATGTCTCTTTAGGGTTTCCCTCGTGCGACGCATGTACCGAGATCACAGCTCATTTTGGCAGTTCCGGTGCTAGCTGCAGCTGCTCTCCGCCCTTGGAGAGAATACGCACGCACGGGAGTGGCGAAAGTTTAGACTGGCTATACATAGAGCAAGGGATTGAATGGGACTCATTCATACGCTCGCTATGTGCTGAAAGCTCTTGACAACGTGTTCGTTTTATTTTCAAGTTGCAGTCAACCTTGCGTGACTTATTTTTGGTCTGCACATGGCGGAAAGAAGTGTATTTGATGGTAATCGGAGTTGATATTATATGAATAAACATCGCATTTTAATGATTAGCTTCTGCGGGGAAATAACTGTTCATTGTAGAACTCATTTATGAGACTCAGACTTTATGAATACAGCGTTGCGTTTTAACTTTTTCTGAAGTTGTCCAGCCATATTTCTAATTTGTAAAGCACTTCTTGGTTTCTTACTTCTTCCTATTTTTGACTTTTCACGTTTTCTTTTTTGCTGTTTTGATGGAAGGCCTTATTAGACTTAAATAACGGAAAAGTTGGGGGCCGGAAGCGAATTATTAGGACGGAAGTGAAACGGCAACAAGGAAGTCAGTTCTCTTAGACACGAGAAGCATATCTACTTTTGCTGTGCTTTGTGCAGTTATTTTGCTATTAGTGATGTTCATTTCCGTCAGGAATCGAAATTGAGCATTACTATTTCCCTCAGAACATGTGGGTGGAAGCGTCCTGTTTCCAAAGAAAAAAGGCTTCTGCGAAGTTTACGTGGCTTGGCTCACCTTTTGTAATATAAGTGTAAACATATATGTGTGTTACACAAGAGGTGTATAAAATATTTGGCAAACAGAACAGCCGACACGGACTTAGAAGATCACACTGACGTTTATTATCGTCCGTATGAGCCCAGAACGTCTAAGACGGCTGCTTGTTTTCTTCCTTGAACGAACTCACGAGCTTGCTCGCATGCAGCTTCTCTTCTTGTGGGATAAACGCAGGCAATTCAACATTCCTGACCGCGCAGTGGTGTCACTCCGCCTGTAAATCTAGCCGCCCATACAGTCTTTGTATGTCCCTTGTAGTCACAAGGCCGTCTTGTCGTTTCATTCTGCACGGACGGGGCGTGACCACCATCTCCTTCGTAGACTTCAATCACCCTTGCGAGTTGCCACACACTCATCGAAATTTTTCTGAGCCGGACTAACTTGCACTCAAACGCACCAGAATATTACTCACTCGAACTCACCCAAGACTTACACTCATGGCTCGATCTGAGTCTGAGTGGGTCTGAGTGAGTCTATCTGAGTCGACTCGTGAGTACGTTCGGTTATAATTAGCTTTTTCGATCCACGGTGTCAGAGCTATTTAACACCAGTATCTGTTAAAATCGGGGCTCTACTTGGCGCCTTTTCATCTTGTATCCTTCATTTTCTTCTCTCCTTCCCTTCTCTCTCTCATCTTTATGCTCCCCTTTCCCATTCCCCCCATAGGGTAGCCAACCGGGCATGTACCTGGTTAACCTCCCTGCCTTCTCTTTTGTTTTTCATCCTCCTCCTCCTCCTCTATCGTGAGTTATCAGAGGCTGAAAACCAGTAACGGCCATTTTTATTGTAAGAGATGACTCACACGATATATTTTTATCAAGAACCGCCTGCGGAAAAGTTCGCAGGGGTGGCCAAATTACGCCTCTGAGTAATAAATGCTGAGGTTGCGTATAAACGCTAGTGCGCTGGTCTATGCGTGAGTAGGCGTGAGTGTATAAACGCGAGATGACATAAAGCTGTTGGTAACGCTGAAGTTCGGTAGATAGGACAACAGGTCGGCAAAATATGTGGAGCTCAATCAGACTTGCTCGAGAACTATATTTTGCGCTTGGGGATCACTCGGACTCCGATTCGCCGAAATTTTCCTAGCCGCAATCACTCAGGCTCAAACTCGCGGCTCATTCTGAGCAGTGAGCCTGAGTGGGGTTGCCGACCAGTGGCTGTACCGTACTTCACGTGTCATATACGCCTACGATAAGGTAACTGCCGATCACTTTTTTAAACTACCTCTTTTTGGAATTGGTAGCTTTCCAGCAGAATCCCTGGTCATAAAGAAAATCAACACTGGTTAAAAGAGAAACAATGTGAGTAAAACCCTAATTACCATAAATGTTCAGACAGGGTTGAAGGAATAGCACTTAACACTCTACAAGTGCGATGCTTCTCATCGAACGTAATAAAAGGTGTCGTGTGTTCTTGTACCAAAAAACTTGATCAATCAATCAACGAATGAGATAGGTATTTTTATTTAAATGTGTAAGAGTAGTTTTTACCGTTGTGAACTTGATTTTAGCGTTGTCAGGAAGCTTTCCAAGTGTTATCCAAGTTGTGTAAAAAATTTCTTGAATTTACGAAACAGTTCTGAGAATCACATGGAACTCAATATTAATTGTTGCGGTTTAACGTCTCAAAACTACGATATGATTATGAGGGACGCGCGAGAGTCAACACATGCCGAGATAATATAATGCAGGCTGGAAACCAGTGTTCACAGCAGTTGAGTTACGAGAAAATAAATTGGCCACCGGTGTATGAGAGTTATTTATAAAGTGCTCTTATTAGGTCTGGCAAGCATGCGAAATCTCATGTTAAGGTGAGTTCAACGTTGTTACGCCCTCTGTGTCAGAACTCCAAATTAAAGCGTGAAGATCGCCGCATTTCTATGCTTATTAAAACGACCGAACAAGGACAAAAAAAAACAAAAAACAAGGTTGATCTCTCCGCCATAGCAATCGGTATAACACAAAAGCCAACCGTGTCTTCGCAGTGTTTGTTCATTGTTTATTGCAGATTGATGTACATAATACTTGCGGGGGTTTTTGACGTCCAAAAGCGCGTGATTACGCACATGTGCGCACCGGGAAGGTAATTCCATCCTATAAATGAGGTAACCAGACATTCTCTTAACTACCAACCCATCTCCCTTACTAGCATAGAGTGCAAAATACTTGAACATCTCCTGTTCTCACATATTACAAACTTTCCTTGAATCTAACTCGTTCTTTTTCATCATCACAGCACGGCTTTCGTAAAACCTACTCCTGTGAAACACCACTAAGCATCTTTTGTGCAAAAATTACATATTATTCTAGATAACTTTTCATTCGCCGACTGCATTTTCCTCGGTTTCTCGAAAGCATTCGACAAAGTTTATCCTGAATTTGCTTTTATATAAGCTTAGTCTACTTCACATTGACCCTAAACTTCTGACCTGGATTGAATGTTTTCTTCACAACCGGTCTGAATTCGTTTCAGCAAACAACATTAATTGAGGACTTAGCGCTGTGAGATCTCGTGTTCCGCAAGGTTCAGTGCTTGGTCCCCTTCTTTTTTAATATAAATAAACGACTTATCTTCTTGCGTTTTCTCAAATATTCACCTTTTTGCAGATGATTGCGTAATCTTTAGGAAAATAAGCTTGTGATAATGATATAACTGTTCTTCAATCTGACCTTAACACAGTCTGTTTATGGCGCAAGGTGTGGCAAACGGAATTAAACATAACTAAATGTAAATTTATGCAAGTAACCCGACCGAAAACGTTCAGCCTGTTTATATATAGACTCAATAGCGCACCATTAGTACCTGTGTCATCGTACAAATTTCTTGTTGCACATATAACGTCGAACCTAACCTGGAATGGTGATATCACACACATTGTGAATAAAGCAAACAGCATGCTCAGTTACATTCGTCGAACTTCTTCAAGATCACCTTCATCCTTGAAGCTCATTCTCTTATACAAAACACTAATTTAATCTAAACTCGAATATGCTGCATCAGTATGGGATCCTTTTCATAAAAATCTTACACGCACTAGAATTGATTCAGAACAATTCTATTCGTTTTATTAAAGACGATAGTCTTTCTTGGGATACCTAAACGGAGAAATTTTGGTCTGTCTGTCTGTCTGTCTGTCTGTCCGTCTGTCTGTTTGTTTGTCTGTTTGTCGGCACGTCACACGATTGAGCTAGTTGGCCAAACTTTAACCCCCTGCCTTACGACCTCCAATCATGACCAAGAAGCATGTGTTCATACGGGTGAGCGTGGGCAATTAAAAATCAAATATTACGCATACCTGAGGCACAACATCAATACCTTAGTACTATTCACAGTGTTCCTTTAAAACAAAATCTATAGATACGTAATTATAAAGATCCTAGTGTTTATTACGCGGCGCTGCTGTGTACAAAACAAGTCTCCGCCCAGTGATTTAACTTCGACGCTGTGGCTGGCTGTGGTGCTGCCACCTGGCAGCAGCATTGTTCAACACAAGCCGATGTTCCCCGGTAGCGCTGTAGATGGCGTCCTCTTCTGTTTTATCAATGCCAGCCAGATGCGGCTGATTCATCGTAGAAGAGCGCTGTCTCAGGCAAGGCAAAACATATATGGCCGCTTGATGAAATACGACCCACTCTACAAGACATGATCAGAGAACGCAGAGAAAAGACCGACGACCAAATTTCAGCGGAGAAACGCCGGCGTCCGTCTAAGCGCGCCCGGAAAACGTCCGAAAAACGAGCCCAGCGGCTAGCCCGGCTATTAAATTGTGGTACTCATGCCGCTCATGCAGTGCAGTCGGCACAAGACTATCGTCTTTCGACGACATTTGCAGCGAAGCACGCAGATACGCGGCCAATTTTTTGCTCTCAGTACAATCGCACTGCCAGCATAAGAGCAATGAGAAGTAATCTTAATTTACTCATATTGAAATATTGGCAGCGCAAACTGCCAATATGAATCTATACCAACTAGCCCGCCTTACAACCCTTCTTAATTTACTATCTCTCGCATCTCGACGTAAAACACATCGTCTAGTTCTTTTTCATAAGCTCTACTAACCATCCACATTTGCACAAAGAACTAATTAGTCCTCCGCAGTATGTTTCCAATAGAGCAGACAATATTCATAAAGTCGGAATTCCACCATGTAGAACTCACGCATTCATGAATTCAGTCATACCACGTAAATCGAAAGAGTGGAATTGCCTTTCCGCTCTAACGGCTGAAATTAAACACTCTGAATTGTCATGCGTGATTTACCATTGATACCATAACTTTTTTTTTCGCTGCATTTAGTGCACAGAGTGTAATAGCTATGTTTCATTTGACGTTATGTACGGCGGTATTTCACTTTTCACTACTTTATTGTGTTACACTTATTTTTTTCTTTGTTTTCCTCTTCAAACGTGAGTGTGTAACATTCCTGGTTTACTTATTGTGTTATTTGTATTACTAATGTATGCATATCATGCAAATTTACTCTATTATTGTATAAATAGGAATAACCACTTCTTTTGCAAATATAGCCACTCCCCTCTCTAATGTCAGTTGACACTGAGGGTAAATAAATGAAAATGAAATGAAATGTATAATCCCTTTGAGGAGGCACACTATTACGTACTGATTCGTTAATGTCGACTGAACGACAGCAGCACTTTCCGAACGTGGGCCACCCATTTTGCCGACTGCCAATGGTGCGAGCGGCGCATTGTGGTATAAACGACGGCTGCGTGGAGCGCGTGAAATCGGACGTGTCCTATCCCCGCTATTAAACTGTTTCTCTCTCCGCGCCGGACGCGCTAGCTGCGCCGTCACGCCGGACTATAACGTGTCCACTTTTCTCCGGCATAGCTTAAGCGGGCAGCGCGCTCTGTATCTCGGCCTTAACGATCCGCAGAGGCGTCGAGAGCAGCGACGCGAGTACACACAGCGAGTTTGCAAAAACAGAGAATGCGCTAAAAGACCATGAGCACGAGGAAGAACGTCACCGTCTGGCGTCGCACACGTCGCAGGAACGGGCGAAAAGGCGCCTACAGCGCAAACGTGAATCCGTCCCCATACAAACGGTGCGGCCTCCCGAATTTTTAATATGGAGCTGTTCAAGCTCGAGGTTTGGCGCTGGATTGTTCGTAGAAACTTTCGTTGCTTAGCAACCACTTGGCACAGCTGCGCCTGGCTTCGCCGAGTGCGCCGCTTAGCAACGCGTTGGAGGAAGAAAAGGACGAGCCGAGTAGAAGAGAAGCGGAGAGCCGGAGGAGAATGATTAAATAAAAGAAAATAAAATTTCTTGGCTAGGCACGATTCGAACCTGGGTACCTACGGCCCGAAGGCGAGCGTCGCAACCATTCGGCTGCACAGGCACGCTAGCAGAACAAGCATTTATGGGAACCACATGATTGCGTTGCTATGGGAGAGAGATCAAGAAAAGAACAGAGGAAGATATAGAAAGAGAAACACACAGAAAGTAAGAGAAATAAATAAATTTGAAAAAGAAATGAACAGATAAACAAAGAAAGATATAGAAAGAAACAGGCAGAGAGAGAAAGAAAGCATATCACAGTGATGTGTAGTATAGTAATGAGGTGAGAAAGGGAATTAAGAGTGAAAAGTAGAGATGGTAAAAGGTAAAGCATAGCATAGCCATGTATACTACAATATAGCAAGAGGAAGGGAAGTGAGGGTGAGGAAGAGGGAATGGAGGAGGGGAAAGCCACAATCTCCGCTGCTTCAACAGTCCTCGCACCAGTAGTGCGCAGCTGCCCCAATTTTTGAACGTGTGCATCATTTAGGAACTTGGGCTGTCGCCTCATCTCGTCGCCTGGCATCACGCTCAAAGTACCAATATTTGGCAAGAGAGGGCGCTACAGGTCAAGTCGATGCCAAAATAGGTCAAGAGGGTACGCTACAGGCGCTTGTGTTCGTGTAATCATTAGTCTCTTCGTCTGATTTGTTGCGCCGTTCAAAATCCATGCGTTCCAAACTGCATCACAAATGGAGGTCTCCTTTCCCATCGTGGACGCGGAGCAGGCTGCACGTCTGGAAGGCCAGCGCTTGCTTGCCTGAAGCTGAGGGTTACCTCGAATGCGAGGTAACCCTCACCTCTTCGGAAGACCCAGACGCAAGCCGAGCGCCAACAACGACAGGCGAGCCCGCAGCTTTGGCTCACACAAACACAAGCCAAGCGCCAACTTTGGCAGGCGAATCCTCAGCTCTCCTCCGCAACTTGGACATACAACTTTTCTCCGTGTGGAGCGGGGTGCGTTTTTTAAACACGAGAGTGTTTTATCCCGGGTTCCTCCGAAACTTCCCTGACGTCAATTCCGTCCCGAAATTGACTTTGGTAAAATGCACATGAACAGATGACAAAGAGAAACTAGGAGAAAAAGATAGCGAAGCTTGTACTGATTCGCACAGTGCTTGAAACAGCAAAACCTGGATGATTCTGAGGTATAATCTTGTTTCTTCTAGGTTGTTGCTAGGCTTTAGCTACATGACGTTAGGTTGTTTCTAGGTTGCTTCTAGCTTATTTCTATGTATATGTGTTGCCAGATTGTTCCTAGGTTGTTGCTAGGCTCTAGCTAGATGACGTTAGGTTGTTTCTAGGTAGCTTCTCTGTACAGAGAGGTCCGAGTTAAAGCACAGACCGTCACAGACACGACACGGATGTCCAAGCTCCAAAGGCAGAAACTCACGCTTAGACCAAGCGCTCGCACCTCCCATGGGTCTACGGGCACGTCATCGTTCGCATAAGGCTTCCATCGTTTCAGAGTTCTTGCTGCCGCAGTTGCGTTCGCGTTCCCTATAGTGTTCTCTCGTTGTACGTTCTGCTGAAGCACTTTATAAAGATGATTCAGCTAATTTGAAGCATGTGGCCTCGGTGTTTATAACTGGGTTAATCCTGAAGGTTTAAACTTTTCTGAATTACTGGTTACGTCTGTGTAGAAATCTTAATTGGTGTTTGCCGCCCGTCTCTTGCCTTCTTCCTCCTTAGTAGACCAGCGGGGTGTAGTTAGATCAGCCCGATTTGTCTGTTACATACACGTTAGTGATAATGATAGTTTTTTTGTACACACGTGCACGCATCAGAATTTTTACGGCCTGCTAAACCAGCTTCGCTGTTACATGTTTCGTTCGCGGAGATGACCTGGGTGTAGATCCCAAGGCATCTCGGTCCGCGGCGAAATAGGTACCGGGTGCTCTATCCACTACGCAACCAATACATCTACGCGAGGCGTTATAATCGCGCCCTATATATCTAAAACCTTCTCCGCGAGAGAGGCGCCAGCAGGAAGTGGTACGGCCTCGCGCATTCATGGCTAAACCTACGATCTCGGCCTTTCCCGTTCCTGAAGTGCTGTGTGGCAGTTTATGCATGCAGGTTACCCAATAGCTGGAGAGCGTAACCTTGTCCCTCTCGTCAAAAAAATGATGACACATTGAATGAGCGCATATCGACACCAGTGTTCATTATGTGCCCTCTGAAGCCATCTTTGTGCGACATTCAGCCTATGCTGTTTCCATGTGTAAAGTGCTCCAACTACCACAAAGGTTTAATCATGATCACACACGTTAGTAGTCGGGATGGAAATGCGCCACCAGGCGTCAACGTTGGTGCATTCGCGTTAAATGATTTTATAGCTGCCAAACACCAATAGTCATTTTGCAAACTCCCATATATCGCTGTCAAATAAACAACCCGCAACTCCTGTGAAGACACGTTTAACTTTTGTATTATGTAGATACCTATGACGGAGGGACCGTCTATGTTTTTTCCCAGAACAATGGCGCCTTGCAAACTAAGTCAACCGTATTGACTACATCATGGACTCCGCTAGAGGTTTGTCTCGACAGATGGCTGTGACTAGAGGTGCTTGTTATGTGACAGAATCTACTCTAAAAATTGAAAGTCTGTGTGAGTCCAACAACGCAGGATGCGCGGCTATTTTTAGTTACACGAGAACTGAAGTGATTGTGTGTTGGACTATCTCTGCTTCCGTTTACTGTGGGGTCATAACATCGACCACATGAGAATCGATGGGTGCAGAAACAAACGCATGCCAGAGCTCGTGTTTGTGTTATTAGAGCGACATAGCTCAACTCCTCTTGGTACGGTGTCAGAAAATGCCTCGTTGTGTCTTTCTGACCTTCAGGCCTTTGTCAAGGTCAACGCCGTCGTAAAAAATCACCACAACAGTATTGCGGCGTGTTCACGAAAAACGAACAGTGGCTCAAGGCGAGTCTTCCTTGGATTATTCCATTATTGCAGCCAGGGTCTCTGGAGCTGGCGCAATAATGTACGCACCATGTTCGCGCCTAGAGCGCCGATAGGCGCCCAGCAGCTTCTCTGTGTTGTCTTGTAGAGCAATATGTTGTCTTTGTCTTGGCGTGGTGTCGAAGCTTGTAGACTTCTCGTCGACCTAGCCTAAGACAGGACATGCAGTAAACCAGTGGTCTCGTCCTTTTTCAAAGCAAGCTAGAGCGAACTGTGGCTCCTCAAACTTGGCTTAACTCCACTATAACTGGTCAAATTTCTTTATCTTCAATCTTCAATATGTTTCGTATATCACTGAGAAGTTCAAATGGTGTATGATAATTTTGATGCGGCGTCCTACGACCTCACCTGTGCTTGGTTTACGGAGTGGCCGCCACAGATGAACCTCATCTACTGTGGGGATCTGAGACCATTCCGTCGCTGGCTTGACTTTCGCCCACGACGAGAGCGGATTTATTTATAGCATTCGCGGAGGTAGCGATGGTAAGCACGATTGGAAGATCGGACAGGGACATGCATCACATCAGGCACAGGTGGCGGTGATTCCAAAGACGTAAATTTGGCTCCATATACTTGCATTGCAAATGTATTCTAGCAGAAAAGCGTGAAAATACCATGCTAAACTGTGATTACGATTCAGATCGGAAAAAGAAAAAGGGTGCACTATAGTTGGCGACAGGCTGTAAGTAACTGCGCGTAGCTTGCGCGGAACGTACGCAAATCGTATATAACGTAAGCTCTACCTGTTTTCAACCTGCCGTAATCATTTTTCGCGATCTTTTAATGTCCTAGCGCAGCTTAATCATGACACATAGACCGAATTAAGGCCCATGTTGTGGAATTAGAAGGTAAAAAACGATGAAATTCACTTTTCGTAATTTCTGTCCACATTGCATGGCGCGTAGCTGTACAAAGTTGATTTATATCGTGATGAAAACTATAATAACAGCAGCTTTGATTCTATGAATGTGGTATTGGTGTATGAGCCACATTTTTTAACAATTGTATATTTCTAAGGCTTTTGTTGTCCATGACTCATATTAGTTTACATACATTGCTAACGCACTAGCCTATTCTACAATGACGGATCGAAAAACTTTTAAGCACAGCAGATATAGATCCAGAGCGTCCAGAAAAACAACATTTTAATTGAGATACAAAGACTTATTCTTAACTATAACGTCATCTTTTTCCAACACTTGCGTCGGCTTCTTAAATGACAAACTCCGTCTGCGCATAAACGTTCCACTTGCTTGATAGTGGTGTCTTGGTTTTCAAAATGTGGGGGCACAAGTTCAAAATCCCCACGGCTACTCCTCGTCTTCCGTTTTCATTCATAGTTACGGCGTCATCTGGTGGTATGTCGAGCATACAACATGTTATTTTAAGTTTGGAGCACTTAAGGGAGCTCCAACTTGTCGTGCATCCATCTCACGTGTCGTGGTCACGCTCACAATTAATCGTTCAATACAGGCCAAGCAATGTTATAAATGATCAAACACGAATTAAAATGAACGAAAAAAGTCTAAAACAATATAATTAACAAGAATAGCTAAAAAGGAAGCGCACTCATTAGCCTAAAATTGCTAAAAGGTTTAGAAAACCTGGGGCTGACTCCGGCGGCGTGCAAGAGAGGGCGCCACCACCTCGCCGAGCGAGCAAATGCCCCCTCCCCCTGCATTGCCTCTACTTCGGAGCGGCACCGGGACGGCGCTTCCTCGCTACGTGACTATCTCGTGTGGGGCAAACAACCTGACAGAAGTCGCTGCACATGACGCCTATCTCAACTCCTGTAACAAGCAGGAACTCGGTAAAGTGCAGCAAAAGATAGCGTACATGTCGCACGCCGAGTTTGTGAATCTGCCTAACAAGATTCTACTCGTGCCCAGGAAATCCTACAGGCTTACCTCAAACATTGGCGTCATTCACGCTTTGGTAAACGGTGCAGTGGGAACTCTATGAACGGAAATCGCTGGGCGTCCGTGCGACGCCCTTCCTCAGGTTTCTCAGTACTGGAGTTGCGATACGTTTTCCTTCGTTAATGGCGATTCGGCGCTGTAAGTCTACCAAAATTGTTTTCTTCTTCCACAACAAGCTTGAGTAAAGTTAATACACGCTTGACATGTCAGTGTCGCCTACGCCTTGCTTAAGCCAGATTTCCTCCAGCGTGTATGGACAGTAGGCCGGCTCGTTATTTAAATCGCTGTGAAACTGTGCTGGAGGGGCTCGACACATGATCCTAACATGCTTTCGAAGAATTCGCCTGCTGTATAGAACGTTGTTGACTCTCCCAGTAAACGGCGTCATACGTGACTCCGGCGGGTCAAGGTACCGACTTCCATAGACTCATTTCGTGTACGAACTCAATCCTAACGCAGGGGACATCAACGAGCGCGCAGTAAGACAACTACGAGTTTCAACGCGTGAGTCAATTCGCAATATCGGACAAGTCTGTGCCACTCGTAGTGTACGACGACCGTCTTCCAGGATAAAAAAGCTGCTGTCAGAGTGAAGGTGCGCGTCCCCGGGGGGCGCCAACATTTGCCCGTGCCAACGTATTGGAACTTTGTCTCAAACAGACAGTCTTTCCGATCGTATCGGGCCAAGTTCACTTGTCGCACTCAGCCATGTGGGCTCTAGTCGCCTAATCACAGCGAGCTGAAGGCAATACGCTCGCGTTCCTTTGATTGCGCGCGCATTAACTCCGTCCCTCTTACCGACTTGGGTGCGCGTCAATAGATTGAAGGCGACCATCCGGAAGAATCGTGTCCCTCCCGGGAGACAAGCCAGTAATCTCATTTGCCCCGACAACGGCACTCACTGGCGCTCCAGCATCACGCATTACTTTTACTTTTGTGTTTCGTTCATACACCCGACTAAACTGATGTCAGCGGGACGGGCATCCCAAAAAGCGAAATATCTGTGCTATCACGAAAACATTGTCGTAGAGAGGGAGAGAGAAAACAATCGAAGAAACACTTTACCTTGTATCTGTACAGTGGGTCCGAAGGTTGTCGGTGTTGCGGCTTTTAATATCATCCAGTTAATTGCCTTCGATATTGTGTTGTGGAGCTGCATTACGAGAATTACTCAGTTACCTTCACGCAGCGTCGTCCTCGAGCTTTTTCTATTTATGTTCAACAAGGGCCAGTGCACGCATTACGTGCGTATAGGGGTTTAAATACAATGCGGTTATCAATAACGTGTGTCGGTAAACAACAATGGAACGCAGGCGTCACATAATGGAGACTTGTTTCAAGCACGTTACAAAAAACTAAATATAATCACGATAAGAGTTGCCAAGATATTTTAGCCCTTACAAAAATTCTTATTGAAAAAACATAGAGAAGTTATTGAGCAATGTCAACAGATGACATTGAAAAAACATAACGGATCAATAGAAAAACCGTTGAGGAAGTTGTTGACGACCGTTGAAAATTGGCCCGCGACTTTCAATTGAAAGACCATAAAGCAAATCAATATAATCAATATTGATTTATTGTTGAGAGGAAATGAACTGACAATTGCGAATACATTGCGAATCAATGAAAATACCGTTGAGGAGGCAGTTGTTGACCAGTATTGAAAATTGGCCCGCGACTTTCAATTGAAATACCATAAAGCAAATCAATATAATCAATATTGATTTATCGTTGAGAGGAAATGAACTGACAATTGCGAATACATTGCCGATAAATGAAAATACCGTTGAGGCAGTTGTTGACCAGTATTGAAAATTGGCCCGCGACTTTCAATTAAAAAGCCATCAAGCAAATCAATATTGAGTTTTCGTTTAAAAAATGGTGAATGCCAGATTGACGTATTGTTGAGAGTGTTTTCACTTTCAACAGTGAAGGGTCATTGAAACATGGCTGAAACTACGAGCCTAACTGATATTATTCTTGCTTCGGGAGAATGGCCAAACATAAATGCAAGCACATGTGTACAGCAAGCCTAACTCAATAACCTTGGGCCTGCAGTACAGAAGTGCCCACATTTACATTTGCCCATTCTTTCAAAGCAACAATAATCTCAATTAGGCAACATAGCTTCAGATTCGTGCCAGCGGGAATAAAACCTTTCAACATAATTAATGGTTACACTGCTTGTTTTCACACAGCGTAAGGTGCAGAAAAGTTTATGTTAAAAGATTACTGAAATCTGTATTATACCTTCAAGTCCATCGAAGCCAATACTATACACCAGTCTCCTCTACAAACAGATATTCATACAGATCATAATTAGCACTGCACATGCCTCCCTCTACCCATTGAGGTAGTGTATGGAAGGTGCAAGCAGCTGTGAGTTAACGACACCTTTCTTTACACTCGAGGTTACAACACCAATGCACAGGCAAAGCACAGCAACACATGAACATCGCCATGAATTTGTATTCTACTCAACTAGCATGTTTTAATGTATACTAGCCGAGTTTCGGTGAAACTTGGCAAAAAATACAAGAAAACACAATTTTCTAAGTAAAATATTTATTTTTTAGCAAGCAATTTTTTTTTTCAAATTTTTAAATATTTGCAGTTTGACGTAGCAGAGTACTTCTCACTAATGTGCCAACCGCATCCAATATGACAAAATAATTTGAACACTATAGAAAGCACCATTTGAATAAATAAAAATAAAATCTTAGATGACTAGACATACCAGAAACTAAAAATAGCATAACGCTGCAGGCGGGGCACGCCACTATGGGATGAAATGTACAGGAGTGAACAGGATTCATACTGGTTTTGAAGTCCAAATTGAAGAATTTTCAAGGATTCCTATTGAAGATTTTTGGAGGACACAAAGAAGCATCCCAAATACCAATTTTCTGCTCTAACAAAGTGTCCAAAACAATATGGGCAGCTTTATGCATTCAAAGTACGAAACTTCGATTCAACCAATAAAAACCTAGAGGCAGTGAAGCCAAGGAAGGTATAGTGGACATTATTTGTAGGTTTCCACTGTAGAGCAGTAAGTATGACACGAATGGAAAGGAATTAAAGTGGATGAAAAACCAACTTGCCACTGGTAGGTACTAAATCTACAACCTTGGGAAATGCTTCCGATGCTCCACCTGTTCACATCAGTTCCTAACGTGCACAAAACTTCACGGCATTACGCAGCTACTAGGACATCTTTCATATTAGATAAGTCATTTTGTTCAGTTCCCATATTTCACTTTTTCAGTATTTAGGAAACTGTTGTTTTATGAAAGTGACGTACATACGACGCTTCTACTTTTTCGGATTACTGACCGGCTAAACAATGAAATGGCAATGACCGCTTCAAAATTTTTCCCCCCTTTTCACAATTTCGTTCAATACATGTTTACAGTCATCACGCTCCTCCTGTTTTTGAAGTTTGATAGGGATTGAGTCAAATGTAAATTGGACTTCTGTCAGTAGAGCAAGCAACTTAGCAAATACCCTCTAGGTATAAAGTCAAGGTCTTCATATACACAAAAGAGGAATAGAAAGCATTACATGGTAGCCAATCACTAAGCCTGTGCAGCAATGCCTGCAGCTTTAGTCTGAAGTACTTGCTTTCTAGCACAGAGCATAAGCTCTTTTTTTTTCAAGTTTGCCTGCATAGGACAGTGGATGTTTGTTGAGCTAGAAGATCTATCACACGACCGAGACCTAGCCATAGAATGGGAGAAATCAGCACATGCGCTGGAAGTGAAATCGATTCCTAAGAAGCCAAGTCGAGAGAAAGGGGGGGGAGAAGGCGGACCAGCAGGTGCGGAATTGAAATGAACGATAGGTCAACCGATGATGCAAGCAGGGGAAACACAGTAGCAAAGACATCACTGAGCACGACATGTTCCCTCAGTTTGCTGGACGAATGTTTACCGACCATAGAAAGCAAGTAGTATAGTCAATATTAGATACCACATGCCAAGAAATTCCAAAGGTTTTCAAGAAACCAATTCCAGGTTTCTCAAGGGCCCTGAAAATGTACTCTCCAATTTCAAGGGTTTTCAATCGTT
The DNA here is from genome assembly GCA_030522465.1 of Rhipicephalus appendiculatus. Classification (NCBI taxonomy): domain Eukaryota; kingdom Metazoa; phylum Arthropoda; class Arachnida; order Ixodida; family Ixodidae; genus Rhipicephalus; species Rhipicephalus appendiculatus. The sequence continues at coordinate 83,908 of JALIZH010010891.1, read as the reverse complement.
TAGAGGACCTGCATGCACACTCAGTAAGGAGCAGATCACAATTTAATGTATAATGTGCGCGCTATGAATACCACCAAAATACATGATTGCCTAAGCTTTATCAGGAGCTCACTTAATGTAACTGTGCATAAACATAAACATTACAATATTGCAACCCTTGACTAGTGAATGCAATTGGTGTTAAATTAGCATAATGTGATCCTTCATTTACTTGCACATTATAAAAACACAGTCATTCACTGTTAGTTGCACCATCCATCTTCGGCTGTTCGGGCGACTTCGGTTCCCTCGACAGAAGAGGTGCCAGGGTGTTCTTTACATTCGTCCCGGGCGATATGCGACAGATGAAGCCTGCGAAAGAAGGACAGGGCACTTATAACTAAAACTTCCAGAAGAAAAATATAATATAGTATGCACAGGTCATAATGAAATTCTTTCATTAGTTCTGTGTGGGTGTAGCTGCAGTAAAGGCTGGGACCGAGCTAGTTGGTATCGTGATATTTTGAAAGGAGTGAGCACACGAAGACAAGGTCAGAGAAAAAAATGACACACAGAGCACCACTTCCAACTAATATTGATTGCAACAAAGAAATATATCCAGCCAAAAAATGAACAAACACAGGAAACGGTGAAGGAGACAGGAAAGCAGCTAGACAACCAAACGTAGTCAAGCCGTTTTCCTGTCTTCTTCGCCGTTTCCTATGTTCGTTAATTTTTTGGCGAATTATATTTCCTTCATGCAATGCACCAACTAGCCCAATGACCAGTGTTATTAGCACATTTATTGCAACACAAGCACGCCATATATATGCAGTTTCTTTGCTCATCTCGTGGTACCACGCATGCTCAAGAACAAGACTCGCATTGTTTCTTCGCTAAAGATTCGTTGCCATTTCTGCGCGCAGTTGATGCCTTTAATCTTTAGCGACAGCTGTGTTCTTGAGCACGCATGTTACCACGACATGAGCGAAGAAACTGCACATATGTATTGTCATAAATATTAGATGGAAGTAGTGCTCTGTTGCTCATTTTTTCACTCTCCTTGTCTTCACGCACTCACTGCTTTCAAAATAACTGCAGTGCATCACCAGCATTGTGCATTCCTCAGTAAAGAATGCAAAAGACGGCAAGAACAAAAAGTACGCTGTGCAAGAACTTTATGAACACCTTGAAAGCCAAAGGTGTGAACCATACTTTGTCATTTTAGCTGCAACATATTTTCCAGCTACACATATAACATAAATCAAAAGAGACAGGGCAGAGCTCTTGCCTTCAACTGGTGAAATTCATTCACAAATGCAAGTTATCCCCTATGGGCTAACAAATGCTCCAACAAGTGTGCTAGAAATGAACATGCAAGCAGGTCAGCAAAAACTTTCACTGACGACAGAAGTCAGTCGGTAAGGTTCTTAGTAAAATATGCTACTTCTCGCCCTGCGGGTTCACAAATGATACAATTACATTTTTCAACCAGCCATGAAACTGCAGCAATCTTCTTGCCAATCTGTCAAGTGAGCAGTCAGAGCCCACATGTCCAGTTAAAAACATGGGTTACATTTTTAATTTTAACAGTCCACCAATAGGATGCATAGCTCGGTGCTTTTACTTGCACATACAGTGGCTTCCTTGCACGTGTCATTGTTTAAATTTCATCAGCTGAATCCTAGTGCTCTCTGGCAGTTGAGCTACCAAAAAGACTGAGCTGCCTCTGCCCTTCACTCTTCCCTTTTCTGTTCAGCAAACTAGCCCAACTATTATTTAACTTTGCCTACTGAGTAACAATATGTTTAGTAAGAAAACTTACAAAAACTACAAGGCATTTTGTTGGAGTCACGTGCTATGTGACGTCAACAGGCAGAAAAAAGAGTGTTCCACACTCGCCGTCATGGCTACTAGCGTAACTGACTGACGCTCCCATGTTTAATGCACATATATAGCCTATGAAGTGGACGGGGGGATGGCCGCCACAGTAGCTCAGTTGGCAGAGCATCAGACGCATTATTCAAAGGTTGCAGGTTCAGTCCCTGCCCGCGGCAAGTTATCCTTTCGTCTACTTTTCTTTCTTCACATTAACATTACATTTACTACTAATAACATCCCCTATACTTTCCTTGGCATTATTGTCTGTTAGTTCTCATTAATGTTGTGTCTAACAAACAAAAGCAAACCCTTAAAATTTCCACTTCTTAAAGACTTCAAGGCATTTTAAATAATTTTGTCACTTTACCCACGTGAGATGCGAATAGCAGTAGAAAATTCGTATTGTGCAGCATATTTTTATTGCTCCTAAATGAAACTCTACCACGTCACAAGAATTAAGGGTAGCTTCATTTTATTTGTATTGTAAACACTAAAATGCTGGTAAGTGCATTTTGCATGTCATAATTACTGTTCATAAGCTTCTGTACAAAAAAAAAATGTAATACCACTGCTGACAGCAAAGTGTGTTTTCAAGCTTAGGACATCATTTTACTTTGGTTTTAGTGCAGTTGTGCAAGCTGTTTACAATAAAGCCTGCACAATTAACACAACAGCTATAAGGAATGTTATGTCTTAAAAATGGCATATCCACTGTGGGATATATTTGCGAGAATATTAATCCTTTTTTATAACTATAAACCCACACTTACTAACAAGCAGTCTACAACAGCCAAATGCTCCTTTAAAGTAAGAAATCACAAAAGAGTTGAACAGCTTCACAGTGGGATTCTAAGATACATGTCACGGTTTGTAAGAAGCAAAAGATAGCAGGCACCAAACGCCAACTCAGAGCTGTTTGATTTAGTCAGCATGTTGAAAAATGTTATACATGTTTTCATTAACTAAGCAGCGAAGGTGATTGATGGTGTTTTATAAATGGCCAAGGTGCTTAGCGGCAAACAAGCACCAAACATCAAATGTAAATATAAGGGCACCACCAATCACACAAGTGGACACTGAATAACTCATCTAGCATACAATATAGTATTATCACAGTGAAGGTTTTAATGGCAGACAGGACAATGTTAACCACCAACTAAACATTAGCAGAACAATGTAAAAATGAATATGGAAGTTACTGGGCACTACAGTGCAAGGAGCGTGCATGCAAAGATTTGCTTCATAAAGACAGATTCACAATAAATGCAGAAATGAAGTATGGTGAAGATCTAGATGCACACTGTATGCAAGTCTGGCAAGAAGATAGCATGTCATCAATAGACATGGCAGCAAGAGTATCATTACTCAATGATAAGACACTTGATGTGTCCCTTGTTTCCTTTCCTCTGTGAAAATTACTTTTTGAAACTGGAATATGTGGCAGGGTTTTACTAATAACCTCCAATCGGTAGTCAGCACTCTGTCCGTGCTCCACCAGTCTTGCTCTTCATTAATTTTTTGTGCTGTTTCACACATAAAGGTAAAGAATAATAACTGGATGCCATAGTCCGCTGCCAGTTCATTTGTGCAACTTGGTTAGGGCAAATACAATGCCCAAGACGGCACCACTCCACTGCACAAGCATGCATACCTTACAACTTTTACCAAGGCTTTACTTCATCATGAAACTCTGAAAATCACTTTAATTCTGCCGTGCATAGACGTTTGCTCAGTCAGACATCTTGCTATGGCGCAGTGCAGGTAGTTGACACTTCATTTCTGAATATTAGTCTTGATCCAAGGTGTCTCTTCTATAATCTTTTCAACTCAAAGCATCCAGTACATTGTACCACAAACATGTACTACACGGCCAAGTGGAACATGTATATGACGTGCGCTTGCTATTACGTGTTTCCTGTCTTGGCGTTGCTCACAATATGGGTGGAATAAGTTTATCATTTGAAAAAATCTTATCTGCCTATTTGCAGTGATGGAAACAAATGCGTACCATTTAATATGGCCTTGTCCAGACTTGCAGGAAGAATGCTCCCCTCTTTTACAGCAAGTTGTCCACCATTTCAGTCCCTTGAACAGCCGTCTGTGCTGGGAACATGAATAACAGATACCACAAAAAATTCCATAAATTTGCGCACAAAAGAGGCCTTACAGTACACAAGTAGTAAATATTAAACACGATGGCTTGACATAAGCATATGTTTATATACCAATATTGTCCTCAAAAATGGGCCCAGGATGCATTAAGAACAAGTATTAGAGGAGTAATGGCTCACTGCAAACAATTGTAATAATGCATTAGGTGTTGAACTTTCCTGCCCTTGTGTAAAAAAAAAGGATGAAATATACAGCTTGCCATATAGGTCAATTGAACACAAGAAAACTTCAGCAGCACCCCCTAATAAATGAATACATCTATGATAAATGTGCAATTTCTGTTCAATTTAATGAGCCCTTGATTCAACCCCCCTTTTGTTCTTTCATAGCGAGGGCCTCGTGCCAGCAAGCTTGATGCCCTCAGGTAGCATTTGAGCGTGTATTGCTCAGCTACCAGTTCGCAAGGAGATCCCGCGCTACGCGATACCAGCATGGCTGTGAATGCTGGTGTGGCACTGCCGGGATTACACACACAGAGGTGCCCACTGGGTGGATGAGAGAGCGACTTAGTGGTAGCTAAAGCGATGGAGTATCAGATGCAATATTTTGTTGTAGGTTCAGGCACTGGCAGCAGTATGTTGTGTTTTTGTCCACATTAATTCCTCTTAATTTATGTCATAATTACAACACTACATTTAAAAACTATGAATGATCTCCCCTATGCCTCCCTTGGCTTCATCAGGTTGTGTCTAACAAAGAAAATAAGCCCTTGATTTATTCCCTTTCTTTTGTTTGTTCAATTTCTCAGTGCTTTAAGCACGCCAGAGCACAAATCGCATACCGCGTTCTCTGATAACTAGATAAACAAAGCAGCATTGTTGCCAGTTTCACGGAATCCTACACCTTAGTACTGAATTGTGCAAATAACAGCCCCATTTAAATTCCTCCTTCTTTATCAAAGCACCAAGGAAAACAAAAACTGCACAGTACAACACAATCAAGTAGTGTTTCAATGCACCAGCACAGCCTAAACCATTTGGGATAAGAAGCTGTTGCAACAGTGCTACTTCACTGTTACAAGAATTTGTGTTTGAACAGAAAGAAAATATGAAATGACAAGATAAATGTCTGGCCCAATTTTTTTTTTCAAATACAGCAACAAGCAGAGCATGCACTTGCTTAATAAGCGTAACTTGAACTGACACTAACCATCAATAACTTGTTAACTACTTTTAATTACTGACTTGAGTGCAACTATACCAAGTTTTTTTCAAATGTCGTCACGTCCTCGTCATGTGTAGTTCAGAGGCGCCACGTTGCCGGCACGCCGGGCGCTCCTAGCTCCGACATCACCCATAAAATTCGAAGTTGAACATCTCGGATTACATGCAACGTTCGTGATTTCAAAGAAAGTAAAAAAAGGTTGGCATGCCATAACCTGGCACGCACTATATCGGTCTAACATCAACCACTTCCCTCATGTCATTCATTAAAAAGTGGAGAAACGATTAGCTGCGTCAATATAACTTTGCTTGCGGCAAAGAATTTACGCCTCGACTTAAGAGTTCCTGTGCGAAAATTACAGGAGCCCGACTGTCATACAACGTTTATAAAAAATCTGTCATGTCCAAAAAGAAAACACGCTACATGCACGCTGTGCGACTTCCCATTAAATCAGTTTACAGTTGTCTGTGTGCAGGGGCGTAGCCAGAAATTTTTTTTCATGGGGAGGGGGGGGGGGGGGGGGGCCTTGAAATGGTAAGTTTTCGCTCTGTAAGTCATGGCGAAAAAAAATTTCGATGGGGGGCACGGGCCCGGTGTGCCACCCCCTGGCTACGCCACTGTATGTGTGGTACTTCCTGTTACTACTTGTATCTACAGCGCGATTCACACAAATGCACGGCTTCCAGTGGACTTCTTGTACACATCTAAGTGCTACGAGCAGCGACCTTGCGCAGCCAGATTATTATATTATCCAATGCACAATCGTGCTAATTATTTGCAAAAGCGACGCAGCACGGAAGACGGCAATGCAACCTGAGGCATGCTCTGAGTAGCGTAGCGTATGCATGACAGCATTGTGTCATTCTATCTGCGTCCCCGTCTACCTTTGCACGTTAGTTCATTATACCCATGCTTATTGAACTATAAAGTCAAGTGCATGTGGAACTAGTATGTTTAGAAGCAGACCCACTTTTACGGCGACAAGGCATTGTACAAGCCGCTTCAGGCGACGATCTCGCACTGTACACAACCAAGGAATAACGGCTCAGCAACACAAGGCTTGCATGACAAGAGCACAGAATCGCTAATGGAAAGTGCATTCGTCGGCTTGTTTACAGCTGCAATCAACGCATACGGCAACACACACGGCCAAGCACAGAAAGCAAAGATGTTAGCGCAATGCATACTTCCGTATCAGGCCCTTTATCTTGCACAGCGGGGTAACTCGCCGCCCGAGCACTCTTCCCTGCATAAAAGTCGTCACGCACTAATGTAACTCAGTTACCCGATTTGACAACATTCTTGAACTCACCGAAGTGTGGTATCCGCTGGTGTGAGTCCTGTGAGTCTCGTCAAAAGGCGCGCTTGTGATCCCGTTCTGACAAAGCTGCGCCGGCTGCACGTCCGTTGTTTGGGCCCACGACGACGCATCGCCGCCGTAGATTCCGTGTCAAACAACAACCCGAACCATCCGTACGCACCAACACGCAATGTAAGCAGTACTACGTGTCCATTCAACGACGATAACCACGCGTAATGTTGATAAACACGGTAAAAGTACGTACGCGAAGCAACTTTGTTCGCAGCGAGAGCGTTCGAGTCCGGGCAAGTCTTGAACGTCACCGCGCCGACTGCGCTTGCGCGCTCTCCGGTTTGAACTGATTGGCTCTCGCTCAGCGGGCGCGCGATTTGAACTGCGTTGGCCTGGCTTAGCCTGTAAGCGCTCTCCTCCGTCCTTCGGCTACACCTTTCTGTTATGGCTAGAGTACAGCTCTCCTACAGTGGCGTTATCGCAAACCGAAATGAGTTTTTTGGAGGCGGGGTAGACAGATGCCATGACAGATGCTCTTTGGCTTTTGTGTTTTGTTTTTTGTTATACCTTGTTGCTGCCTATCTAGTGTTAAGACGTTAAAACTGTTTACCGATCGCTGTTTTCTTTTCTTTTTTTCTTTTTTTTTCCTTTTTTTTTAATCGTTTCTTCTTGCCTTCGCGCATGTTGGCAAGATTCGCACGTGGCGGCGATGGCGCAGTTTGTTTAAGTCACTTCATTTTGTTTTCTTTTTATGCTTCTTCTAATAAACCTTCTAGTTGCGAGTAAGCGTTGTGTCCACTTCGTCCTGTCCTTTGGACTGCTTTAAATAATATGGAACCATACCAACGACCCAGCTACAGTGTACTAGTTCACTGTAACCCAGCTGTCGACCATGCTAGAGTCCATTCACGGCCTCTTAGATCGCGCCGACGTGCAATCTCGGAGGCCATGCCTTGTTCCCCACTTCTTTCTTGCACGCGCGCCTTTTGTACGATCGGGCGTCAGCAACCGCGTCAGCTCGGTTCTTAATACTACTACTGCGCTTTTGTTGTTTAAACATATGCAGCATCTGTACACGAGGGGTGCGTTTTAATTACTGCTAGCAGTAACAACTGTTGTCCTTACGGCTGGCTAAAAGTGTGCGTCCATGCGTGTGTAAAACAAAGGCACGTAGAAAACCCGCACCTTTTGACAAGTGTTCGCAGTACCAGTTAATACCTCTTCGTATTGAGCAACGAATCAATTTCACCATCAATTCCTCGCCCTTAGTCGCCCTAAGCGTGACGCATTGATGATGATTCAGCTGCAACTTCTTTCGTATTGATGTACTTTGTTAGCCTTAATTGATATATTTCGAGTGGCACACGTAAGGAAGTTCGTATACATACTATGAATTTCAAATCTCCCGCTGAAACATTATTTAAAAGTACATTGCATGTCGTCGTAATAAAAGCAGGAGAAAACTTTTATAGAAGGGCAACAGCTAATCGAAAAAATATGGTTTAACAAACTTCGTTTCTGGGCATGGGCGTCGGCAGGGGGGGTGCAAAAGGGGCACTTGCCCCCCCTCAAGCCTCACCAGCACTTGCCCTCACCCAAGGTACACCAATGCTGTCCCCCCTCCCCCCAGGCGCGATGCAACACTGGTTTGCACCCCCCCAAGAGAAAATCCTGCCGATGACTATGTTTCTGGGCAAGTTCGTTTACATTTGAACAGAAAGCCAATATACTCAATAGGAACCGCAATAAAAATACTGAATTCTTCTACTTATATATATGTCTTGAAAAAAAAAAAAAAGCTGTTGTCCTGTGTTCAATGTGATTGTTGTTCCGCTTCGAAGTTGCGCTTTGCAGTTTTCCACGAAATACGTTGCCCTTGGCATCAGGGGCGTAGCCAGAAATTGTTTTTTTTTTGGGGGGGGGGGGGGGGGGCACCTCCTTGATTTCGGAGGGGGCACCTGCCTGCAATGGTCATTTTTCGCTCTGCATGCCATGGCGGAAAAAAATTTCGGGGGGGGCACGTGCCCGGTGTGCCACGCCCTGGCTACACCACTGCTTGGCATTGAAGAAACAAAGGCGGAACGGGCACACAGTGCTTGCAAGGATTTTATTCTCTTTTGCGAGTTACTGTGTTCGTTAAGTATCCGATCTATAAATACAAGACAATATTTACAAGTTTCCGATGGGTTTTTGTAGCATCTTTGCTCCCAGAGAAGTCAGAGTCAAAGAACCCGCGCATACACAAAAACTGTTCTCGGAGTGGTAAATAACGATGAAAGAGAACGACACGCACACCATCGGCGTACGTGACCAAAGGGGGAGGAGGAGGGGGGGGGGGGGGCTGTTCAACACCCCCCCACAATTATTTACCGTTGCATCCGTATATAAACACACGCATGACAAGGGCAGTTGAACCCATCCCCAATGCTCCCCCCCCCCCCCCCCCCAAAAAAAAAAAAAACTTACGCCCCTGACGCACGCCATATAGAATTTGAGAATGTGCAAACCACACCTGCACGCCCAACCTATCTTCATTTATCAGTCGTAGCGCGAGGTACAGGTTTCACAAGAAATGGTCGGTCGAGAAGAGAGAACCACGAAGAATGTTTGTGAAAGAAACGTGGAGTTTCAAAGGTAATTGTGGGAGGAAGTTCTGCAGGTCCGGTGCACATATAGTTGGAGGAATGAAAGGGCGCCCTTACGAAAATGGCCTGTATTATACTAGTTTGTGACCATTTTGGCCGCGGCACGGCCTTCGTCAGTACCAGAACTTTCACGAATGCTGGACCACCACCGAATTGTTCAACCAATGCGCGAGTGCATGCGTGCGTGCGTGCGTGCGTGCCTACTTGCGCATGTGTGTGTGTGTGTTTGTTCGTGCGTGCGTGTGCGTGTGTGTATCCTGGACGGAGCTACAGTATCGAAATTTGTGAGATGGCACTGAGTGAAATAAATGGGGCTTACCAGAGGTTAATGGCGCGGGAACTACATTAAGTCGCACGATAGTTGCATCGGCAGTCAATAATTCCTGGATGGTATTTCGACATAACTGCGTCAATGGCATTTTTATTGCAAACTACTCAACAGAAATATTGCTGACGAAATAGTTCCTCAATGGCATTTCGATAGAAATGAGTCAATGAAATTTTTATTGCAAAATGCTCAACAGAAATATTGTTGACGAAATATTTCCTCAATGGTATTTCCATAGAAATGAGTCAATGACATTTTTATTGCAAAGTGCTCAACAGAAATGTTGTTGACGAAGTATTTCCTCAATGGTATTTTGATAGAAATGAGACAATGAAATTTTTATTGCAAAGTGCTCAACAGAAATATTGTTGAGGAAATATTCCCTCAATGGTATTTCTATTGAAATGAGTCAATGAAACTTTTATTGCGAACTGCTCAACAGAAATTTTGTGGACGAAGTATTGAAGCAAGTCAATGAGTATTGCGGAACCATGGATAATCAATGAAGTCAATAATTCGATCACAATCCGGCAATGGAAAATCAAGAGTCATTTTCATAAGGGAGTTAGAAACCGATTAGGAACCTAGAAACTATTAAAAACTTAGTAAGGAATACGTTATTACAATACCGATAGACAAACTTTCGTAGAAGGGATATAGCACATACAGACAGCACCAGCACCACGTGACTAAGGTACAGTTCTAACTAAGTCACTTTGCCCCGCAAGCTTAGTATGCCTTCCAATCCTCAGCTTGTCGTTGTGTCATCGAGCTGTAAGTCTAGAGTAGCAGACGCACGTCATGTTATATCGGGGTCAGATTAATGAAGTAGTGAAATAATCAGAAAACCACACTGGTTATACTCTGCTAGGCCCACCGCGATAATGTAGTAGTTATAGTGCTCGGCTGCTAACCCGCAAGTTGCGGGTTCGATCACGGCCGTGGCGGTCGCATTTCGGTTGAGGCGAAATGCTGGAGTACCGTGTACTGTGCGATGCGAGTGCACGCTAAGAAAACACGATATGAACTAAATTACTAGAGCCTACAGCGTGCCTCGTAATCATATGGGGTGTTCTTGAACGTAAAACCACACAAATTAGTATGATTTTTGGTATCTGCTATGAACACGTCGAATTTCTCTTGCAGACTCGTTTGCGGAGTAGTTGGTTTATAATTCGTTGAGGCAGCTTCGCACTAGGGTTGCCAAGCCTGGAGGAAATGCGGAGCTGGGCAGCCTTTTTTGTTTCTCGTTCGTTTTCTCTTGCTTTCTTTCTGTGTGTCTTGGTTTTTCTGTTTTATTTGCCCTTTCTTGTCTCTGTTTATTTCTATTTTTTTCTTTTTTCTCTCTCTTTCTTAATTTCTATTTCTGTTTCTTTCTCTTCCTTTCTCTTTCTATCATTTTTTTCCGGTCATTGCCTCACTCTCTCCCTCTCTATTTATCGCTTGCTTCCTCTTTCTTTTTATGATCTTTTATCTCTCTCTGTTTCTTTCTTTCTCTTTTTTTATTCTCTCTCTTTCTGCATTTCGTTCTCTTTCTGCATTTCGTTCTCTTTATATCTCTCTTTCTCATTCAACGCTAAGTTTTACTCTCTCCCCTCGTCTTCACCCTCGCTTCCCTTTCCTAACCCCTTGCTATACGATAATATACAAGGCTATGCTACGCTTTGTAAGCGTTCCTTGATAGCCGGTTGGTTAAGTTGCTCGCCCTCCGCGGGTTCGAGTCCCGCCGCCCCATGAGGAATTTTTTTTCGCCAAGTTTTTGTCTTTCTTTATACCTTTATATCTTTCTGTCTGGCTGTTTCCTTCTCTTTTTCTTTCTTTCTCTCCTCTGTACTCGTTCTCTCCTCTCAGCCATCAGGGTTACTACAGGCCACGCCGTAAAATTGGGCGCACGTGTTTTTGGAGCGAAGCAGAAGATGAAGTGGAGGACTGAGAGGAAGGAGAGAACGAAGAGAGCACGTGCCGATTCATGATGATGATAGTTGCTGTTCACACTACCAGGCGCAGCAAAGAGCTTTTAAAGCTCCGCTTTTAAAATGATACAGACCCTTTAGATGTCGCTAAACCTGTGCTCTCACGAGACAATGCATTCACATTGACGTTCTTAGTCTACTGAAATATTACAGCGCCAAAGAAACTGCGCCAAAGCGACAAGACGAGATGTCAGACACTGATCGCACCCTTGGATCGCACTCGTCCGTGTCATTATCCCATTTGTTCATGTTTACTTTGTTCAGCCTTATTTTTATCTAAGCATCATGAAACAAACAGGAGAAAACGTCTTTAGAAACTTCTTTCCCCGTCAACCGACACGTCTAGATTCGAGATGCGCGGCTTCGCCCTGCGGAGTTTGAACTTTTTTAGGACGCCCCATGACTCTCTGGACACTATGGGGCTCATCCAGGCTATGCCCTATAGAGCGGAGGTTGCGCGCGATGTCTCCGACGGAGGGTGCTGCTTAGCTGCTGTGCATTTATGGCTGGGTCAGGTTGTACGGTATCTGGTCACTTGACAAAGCGATGCTTGCTTCCTCTTTCTTTCTTTCTATCTTTTTTACTTTCTCTCTCTACTTCCGTCTCTTTATTTCATTGATGTTCTCTCTCTTTCTTTTTCTTTCTGCATTTCTTTCTCTCTTTCTCATTTTTTTTCTGTGCTACGCTTTACTCTCTCCTCACCTCCTTTCCCTCCTCCTCGCCGTCACATCTCTCCTCCTCACGCTCACTTCCCGCAAAGACGGGCATAGCGAGTGCAAAAAGAATCACAAGTCTGAGTACACCAAATGCGTGTCAAATGTCATCTATGAGATTCCGTTATCATGCGGCCGGTCATACATCGGCCAAACCGGACGCTGCTTCAATGAACGTGCGCAGGAGCACAGGCGATCCATGAGCACTGGCACAGGCAGTAATCTTCCCTACACTGCAAGAACTGCGACAGCTGTTTTCCGCAGCTAGAAAAAACAAAATTCCTTTCCAAGGCAAAAATCAAAACAGAAAGAGAGATCATCGAGGCATTCTTCATTGCAAAAAGAGGTGACACGTGTGTTAGTTCACCCTCATTATCGGTATCACGTAAGGAAATTGATTTCTTGGAAGGGCATATGAAGAGTTTTCCGAGATTGTAACGCGAAAGTTGTCATGCCACATTTCTGCTGACTGTAAGGCTATCGATGCAATTTGTTCCTTGTCGCAGCTTTTAAATGTTGTACCTTCATGAAATAAACACAGTTGGAAGTCTGCGCTTCGTGCGTGCGTGTTCTATGTGTCTAACGTGTTGTCGTCTTGGCGCAGTTTAAACATGGCTTCAAAATAGAATTGCTGGTGCCCCGCCAATTTTTCAACGACCATGTCTATTGTACGGCCGAATAGTATCTATACAAAGCTGTCAAACACGGCCTCTACAAGTCTAGCCGCAGCATTATGACAGCATTCGCGCCATCAACTTTGTCGTGCTGTTATTCTTTTTTTTTTTTGTCACGCACATGATGTATGACTGCACATTCGAGTCTGTTTTTTTTTAACATCTCTTATATTTGCGCACACCTACTGATTTCATATTGAAATCATTTAAGGGGACGATACCGAACCAATGGCAGCGCCAATCATTTAAATCCGTCAGTAAATGTAGTCTCTACCAATGGCAGTATTTCTTGCCCCACGCGAACTGGACTTGAGACGGCTCATTTGTACCACTCTGCGCTCTCGGGTGCGTGACGAAAAAAATGTCACGCACCCGAGATGCGGCGCACACAGTTTGTTGGCGCTTGAAATTTATTTAAGAGCCGTAACTAAAGACGAGCACGGGATCTAAATGCAGAAATATTCTTCACGACTCTGCGTAAAGTGCACTGCACAGAAGTTGTCCGATGATTCCTTTTGCCTTCAATCTTTTACTGGCTTCGTAATCGAACCGAATAGCATTGTGCTTATGTTATTATTGGCGTGAGCCGCTCCGAGAATCGGTTCATAAAGGAAAAAAAAATAAAATGTAACAGTGAGATGTGCGGACTCATTGTCCACCGCACGGGTCTAGAACCCCGCGATTGAAACACTATTGCGACGCATAGATCCTCTTCGTGATTGAGACCAAAGCACAAATCACATCAGTTTGCTCGGCAAAGTTGATGGGGAGGTCCACGAAGTCTCGTAAAACTCGAATGATGAATTTCGTCCACTTCCAAGGGGACCTAGTTGTTATGAGACGTCGTGGAATTATTGCGAGCTTTTATCCGTGGAACGGATTTGGAGGAGCTACCTTAACGTGAAATGGTCGTTTAGTACTTGTGCGCTCTCAAAGCGGGGCGAATTTCTTTTAATTATTGTATCAGATAGAAATGAGCCTAAGACGACTCGAAGGTGAAAGAGACTTCTTAGTCAATTGTATTGATCACAGAAGAGCACCAAGCTTGGCTAGTAGGTTGACGTTCATTCCGTAATGGTTTAAATAGTTTAAAACAAGGACAACAGAGAAAGTATAAGACAGCACGTGCTGTCTCATACTTTCTGTGTTATCCCTGCTTTAGCGCAGTTAAACCATTGCGGAATATATTGATTACGGGATGTATTGAACACTTGGATCGCCGTAGCAGGAGAAGCCGACACGCGTGAAGCTGCACACGCGTGTCGGCGTCTTCTGCCGAATTTAGACACGTACCCATGCACACGTGTCCAAAACAAAATAAGTCAAGGGCCTCGGTGTTCTCCCGCCATGCTAATTCGGCTAATTCTTACCAGAGGTTGTGAACGCACATAAGTGGAGGAGGAGGTTAAAACTGTATTGACATCAAGAATGGGTCGGATGAGTGGGGCGGAAAGGGTCAGGGAAGAAGTCCGTCCCTCCTTCCCGCGTCCCGCGTCCCACGCCACCACAGCGCATTCGCGTACCCTCCCCCCTCTCTCTCTCCTCTTCTACGCTCACCCCCCTTTCTCTCCTCTAGGAATCCTCTACTCCACGGAGCGGCGCCCGCGTCCCGCGTCCTACACCCCCCCACCGCACATGCGCGTCCCCTCCCCCCTCTCTCTCCTCCTACGCTCATCCCCTTTCTCTACTCTAGGAATCTTCTACTCTTCGGAGCGGCGCCCGCGTCCCACATCCCCACAGCGCATGCGCGTCCTCTCCCCCCTCTTTCCTCTAGGAATCCTCTACTCTACGGAGCGGCGTCCCACATCCCCACAGCGCATGCGCGTCCTCTGTCCTCTAGGAATCCTCTACTCTACGGAGCGGCTCCCGCGTCCCACACCCTCACAGCGCATGCACGTCCCCTCTCTCTCCTCTCCTACGGTGCCCCCCCCGTTCTCTCCTCCTGGAATCCTCTATGGAGCGGCGCGCACGACAGGTGGTGCGACAGCTGCATACCCCGCTGGGGGGCGACATGATAGTTCCGCGGTATGAAAATGACGGAGCGCGCGCCTCATTCTCTCTCCTGTGCAGCGCCGCGATGAGCGCCCGGGCCGCTGCCGTGAAACGAGAGCGGCGACGTTTCTCCCACTCAAGCTAACCATCTCCCCCCTGCTTCGCATCCACACATGGTTCCCTTTAGCGGGAGATGAAGTTTTTTTAATATGGTAATTTGTTGGGACATATAGTGCTCCACGTGTGCCTTTGTGTTACAGGTTTCCTTGAGAAGCCTCAACATCTAGGCACATTTTAGTAGAGATCAACTCATCAATACTCTTCTCGATAGGTTATTTTCGCCGGGAACAGCGATCTGTTACCGTATAATTAGCCTATGTCTACGTTGAAGTCTATTGTAAAACCTTTTTTTGTGTCTCATATATGCTTCGACTACAGCAGTGGTTCTATATCGTGTCCCACAACGGAAGACAAGGCTTGGTCCTAAGGAGCTTCGCCGCTAAACATTTTGCAGCGAAGCTGTCTGGCACCCGCCCATGCACTCCCAGGGGCGTACTCAGGGTGGCTTGCGCCCGTATGGTCCTGGACTGGCCACATGACGCGTAGGACAGGGAACACGGGGAGAGTGTTTACACCGAACGCGGAGCATGCCAGCAGTGAAGAGGATTTTCAAAGCCGAGAGGCAGGGAAGGGGCGCGGCTGTTCAGACCGACTGCGCTGCCTTCTCGGCGTGCCGTCCGCGTTGCCTTCCGGCTCCACGCTCGGTGTGAACACGCCTACAGAGTGGTTGCCAAGGGACCGCAAACGCATTCGACGAAGGCAGAGAGTTAGATGGAGTGTGTCCAGAGGGCCAGGTCCATCGCCGAGGGCTTCGGGAGATGTTCCTCGAACGGTGGCTCCCTGGCCGCCTATCCCCGGGAAAAGTAACAACCGTTGGCACCATCTGTGGGGCTCCCCGGGCTGATCATTTCCACTGTTTGTGGAGCTTCCCAAAGCCCCTGGCGGTAGAACCTATTCCCAATCCTTCCTTTTCCTCGTGGGAGGCCACTCTTCGGCCAGCTGAGGCTGGTGGACAGGGCCTGCCTAGAGATATCCGCCAGGGGGCTCCCGGACGTCTACGGGCCCAACCACACTCACCTTGATTATTTCAAATAAAGTTGCATCCATCCATCCATCCAACCAACCATTGGGCAAATAAAGATGATTCAACTCAACGAAATTGGGAAGCTCGCGCGGATAAAGTGAAATCAGCTCGCACAGGATAAGGTAAGCTGGAGATCATTGGGTAGGTCTTCGTAGTGCACTACTTAAATATACTGCGAAATTATTATTATGACCGTAAAACTAGAAATAAAAGCCCCTGCTTGCAGTAGCTACACTTGAAGATTTGTACATCTGCAATAAAATGTTTTATTCTCTCTCTCTCAGATCGGTGCTGCGTTTTCAGTGAAAACGGTCTTTTGTTGTCATTAGACGCAAGCGTTATGTCAATGCGAGGGAAAATGTTTTGAACACGTTGAAATCTTGACTAGATTTCTTCTGTGGCTTGACCATACTTCTTCTGTTATGTCTACAGTCGCCAAGACAATACTGCCGTCTCACTTTCTCGCGCGATTATCTGTGACACCCAGAAATCTGAGCCTAACCCAAATTACTTTATCTAGAGCTGCCACCGATTCACGAATGCTTTCATTGATAGGCAATACATCGCTCTATATTCCTGATTTGTTATTGGTTTTAGTTGTTCATTGACCTCTGTTCTTTTACTCTTTATCTTTATAACAAGGGCATTTTGTTTTGTGCGCGCTCAGTTGCAGCAAATTTGGGGAGAAAAACGTTTACTCCAGCGTCACCTGCTGTTGAATCAGTTTTCATCGATATATCGCCAAGTGTTATCTTGCGCGCTGTCGCTTTTTGGGCGTTCACTGCGCACCTAAATCCTGCGGCGATTAGTTTTGAGATACTCAATATGGAACCAAAGAAACAGTGATACAATCATCTAAATTTTAATTGTATATTCATGCGTGAAAGAGCTGTAAATACTGAGTGATGGAGTCGGTCTCTAGTTCAACTTAAAAGAGAGAACGTTTCTTGCGGGCTTGGGTGAAATTCTGGCTAATTACTCACTACACAATCTGGCCAGACTCTTTGATCTTCGCCGAGTGCGTCCACGAACAACGTTATTCAATTCGTTTCTCGAATCGACGGGAACATCGACAGTAGGGGAAAAGAGCGCGTTTTATAATAAATGAATGTTTGAAGGCCCCGTCACCAGCTGTGACAAATTTGAGCTGACGAGCGCTATGCATACGCTGGGCGTTCACGATCACGTCCGCCAATATTTGCAACGCTACGCGCCGCGGAAATGGGTCAAATTTCAAGCTCAACGCTGCTTGCCCTTCTTCTCGCGGGCGCGCGTCCAGAGAATGAGGGGATGACGTACACTATGGAATGGCGCTGTGGCGGCAGCCAAGCCAAGCCAAGCCGCCAGGCAGCGCCACCCTCCGCTGCTCTCCGGAACCTCCAGAGAACCTGAATAAACAGTTGATGTTTGGGATCCACGCCGCGCGGTCGTGTCTTCTTCTCCCGCGCGTACACGCGTCCCAACAGCGCTATGTAGACGGTACTGCTGTGACGCCGCTCCTCTACGTAGAAGACTGCGCTCTGACGTCGTCAACAGTAGCACGTGACACTGCGGTAATTATCTTACACGACGTGTAGTTTGTGTAATTTGTTGACTGAATAGACGAATAAAACTTGAGAGCGATAATAAAACACACAACGGAATTTGTACATTTACTTCTTAAATTTTTACTGTGAATCGCAGTGAGATGCGAGACTAATATACGGCCGCTTCGGATGCGTTCGGGTTCTCGCCCCTTGCGCATCCTGCAGGCACCACCCTTTACAACGAAACATTTTCTACCGCGTTCCAGCGCTCAGTAGGCTCATTTATCTTCCCGCGTATAACTACATGTCCATGCGGCACACCGCTAGTCTCGCGTCTGCACAAATGTCGCAGCTTTCATGCTCAGTTGAAAGAAAAACAACGAAACAGAGGAAGAAAGAGAAAAATATAGAGAAACAAAGCAGGCCGCCCGGATCCGCGCTTCCTTCACGCTTGGCACCTAGCGCGAAGCTGCCTTAATTTTTAAATGCGAAGCATTTCTTACCGAACTTCGGCGAGTTTGAGCGTATCTATCTATCTATCTATCTATCTATCTATCTATCTATCTATCTATCTATCTATCTATCTATCTATCTATCTATCTATCTATCTATCTATCTATCTATCTATCTATCTATCTATCTATCTATCTATCTATCTATCTATCTATCTATCTATCTATCTATCTATCTATCTATCTATCTATCTATCTATCTAGCAGCCTACGACTTTGTGCTCTCCTGGCCGTATCGTTAATGGGATTTATACCAAATTTGGTATGGCATAACATGACCGTATGACGAACATAATTGACTGGTCATATCATGAAAATCATGACTAACTTGTCATGAAAACTATGATTTACACGCCATGGCCATAGTGCTCCTGAGGCCGTTTTCTTAACTTGATATATCCAAAAATTCGTACGATGAGGCATTTCTGCATGACCAACATAAATGACAGGTGGTAATATGAAAATCATGACCTGCATGTCATGTACAACATGATTTACATGCCACGCTCATGGCGCGCTCGCGGCCGTTTCGTTAGCTTGATATACACCAAATTTGGGATTGAGTGACGCGACTGTATCACGAACGTAAATGACAGGTGGTAATATGCAAATAATGACGTGCATGTCATGAACAACATGATTTACATGCCACGCTCATGGCGCGCTCGCGGCCGTTTAGTTAGCTTGATATACACCAAATTTGGTATTGAGTGACATGACTGTATAATGAACATAAGTGGCAGGTGGTGACATGAAAATCTTGGCATGAATGTCATCTACAACGCCATTTACATGCCACGCTCGGTGCTCTTGCGTCCAGTTCACTAGCTTGATATACACCAAAATTTGGTATTGCGCGACGTGACTGTATAACGAACATAAATGACAGGTCCTAACATGTAAAACATGACATGTAAATTATGTAAAGCATGATTTGCTCCTTCCTGGCTGCTTCGCATTACATCGATTCCCACAGTGCGTTGGGATCTGCCGGCTTTTTTTCTTCTTATTTGGCCCTTCGTTTACGATGCTGTTTTCTTGTTCCTTCAAGTAAGTACACTTGTAACAAAACATAAACACCATTGCCCAATTGAGGAAGTAATATTCGCGTTTATAAAGTAAGCCATCTGATACGGCAAATGTAAAATCTCAGCGAGAATGTTTGAAGTTTTTGTTGCTAATATTCTCAAACGACGCCCAGTAGCGCTTTTTTTTTAAGCAAGCTTACTTTTCAACGCACTCACGCGAGGCAGACGATGATGGCTATTACGATGATTCGTGTGTGTATCCAGGTGAAGACGATGCAGTGCATAGTCAGCGCTGACAATATATTCATTGAACAGGTTGGCCCTCTATGTTGTGACCCACATAACGAGGATGTAGCAAGCGTGTGTGTGCGTGTGTGTGCGTGTGCGTGCGTGCGTGCGTGCGTGTGCGTGTGCGTGTGCGTGCGTGTGCGTGCGTGTGCGTGCGTGTGCGCGTGTGCGCGTGCGTGCGTGCGTGTGTGTGTGTGTTTGCGTGTGTGTGTTTGCGTGTGTGCGTGTGTGTGTGTGTGTGTTTGTTTGTTTGTGTGTGTGTGTGTGCGCGCGCGCGCGCGTGCGTGCGCGTGTGAAAGAAAGAGAGAGAGCTTAAATGATATTGCCTGCCTTGATGCAGCAAGTTCACAACACGAAGCTCGCATCTCTTTTTTCCCCACCTCGCGTACGCGTAGCCGTCATTCCCGCAATGCGGCAGCAATGAAGTTTTATATTTCGAACACAAAATTTTATTTTGTATTTTTTTTGCAGTATGGACCCAAAACGGCCCCGTAAGATCAGTCGTTATCATTATCCCCAGATTATGCGCAACGCCGAACAATGCCACTAGCTGTATATGAAAGCACTGGCGCATGCCTTGGTTTTCTTTCTTTTTCCCCCTTTCCTTCAACACAGCATCGCAATCTAGATACATTAGGACCCTCGAAAGCTCTCTGTGCCCATTTCCTGCTTACGCGTGAGCATCCCTGTGTGCATTGCCTAATCAGCGCTACAATTGTTCCGAACGTTTCTCGTATTCTAATACGTAGCCTCATTGACGGGCGGAACGCGTGAGTAATTAATGTAACGCATTAGCCGCCGTGCTGTTGCGACGAAAACGTGCCTACTGGCGTGATTGGTTTGCGCAGAAGGGCTTGCGCGTAAATTAAATCAGTATACCTCGGAGTTAGGTGTTTACGGTGGGGGATGGAGGACATCAAATGAGGAATAAACTTGACAAGAAGCGAGGACCATCTCTGCAAAGACCGAACTATTCAGCACATTCCAAAAAAAAAAAATTTACCGTGTTTAAAATTATCGTGCTCTGTCACCGCCTGGTGTCGCTTAGTGAGGAAGGCGTAGCTCAATCTGAAGTCAGCAAGTGAAGGGGCTTTTGTCTTTCCCGCTATCGCTCATGGACGACTACACTACGCATCGCAGCGGCCTCAACGCGCATCCATGCTTAATTATGCATCTGTCGGCATCATTGATGTTCAGTTACAGCAGAAAACGTTCGCGTTGGGGCTAATTGAAAATGTAAGTGTGGCAGAGGGGGAGGAAATTGTTGGCTTGTTTCGCTAATTTATTTAATTATATCACATGCCGACCTCGTATTACGAGTAAGCACAGAAAATACAATCCCAGTGGGACACACAAAGGACGGGCTCTAGTTTAGTTGAATGGATGAATTGCGATTCGTGTTGCGCGTCTGACTGCACAAGTGCTCCTGTTAGCCTATCATAAACTGTAATTTCTATAAGATCTTGCGGCGTGTTTGGTGTGTGTGTGTGTTTTTTTTACATTGTTTTGAGGAAACAGCTATGTCACAATTGAATGATTATGATATTATTGCGCATTTATTTGCAGCTACTTGTCGCGCATTACACAGAAATGGCAAACATCGATTCGGCAAACAGCGATGTGGCAGTGCTACGAATACATCTGAGCATATACTTCCAGAACATTTCCTGCCTTTTGTGGAATGTGGAGGAGGTACACCAGCACCGGGGAGAGCAGTGAAGTTGAACTTCAAGAAAGAGAAAAATACACAACCACACATTTGTAGCATGAAGCCGCAAGGAAATCCACAAAGATTTCTCATATAGAAAGCCTTTTGTTTGCCGAAAAATGCGTCCTAGACTGGGAATCAAACCCGGGACCAACGCTTTTCCGGAGCAGTTCCGGGTTTTCATCTATTAGTCGACGCCTGGCGGTTGTCAATTTCGGATCCAATTTGCAACTTGAACTCCTACCGCACCAGCCCCATCCCCTAAGGCACACACTTATTCGCACAGTTAAAGACCTTTGATGTGCCCCTACAAGATAAGACGTGGCGTCCCCATGCGCTTTTGTTTTAACGCCGAAGCGTTACCACTCCTCTTTTCGCTTGCGCACCGCGCTCGTATTTATCTCTCCTCTTCGTCCTTGCTTTCCCTCTCTCTCTCTTCTGTCGGCCCTGTGCGCGTTCGCATTTCGCTCCTGTTTTGTTTGTATTGTCTTTTGTTGTTCTTATCATTCTTTATTATACTTTCTATGTTTGTTCTTTTTTTTCTTGTTATGACCTCGCCCCTTGTCACGCTCGAACGAATTGCGATGATGTTTGCATCCTGTCTTCGTATTACAGGAAATAAAGTTCAAAACAATAACCTCGGCCGCACGCGGTGTGCGGCTCATATTATTAAGGGCATGGTTTTGCGTATTTAGTATTTCAGTTGACAGTCTGCGCTCGTCCCGTGTTCTTACTTTTGTCGCCTTTATTTATCGCCGTTCATTACTATGTATAATATGTACCTATTACAGGATTGTATATTTAAGCTCGAATTGCAATGTACAAACTTCATCCCTGATAAACATTGATCTCCGATTGAAACGTCAGAATAACTTTCATGTTTTTCGCTATGTTCTGTTATGTGTTATGTTATCCATATGTGCGCGGAACACAGCACGTTCGATAGTGACCACTATATCTGTTCGTGGTGACGCAGGCTAATTAACGTTCCCAGGAGGATTAGTTCTAGCAGACATAAGTAGCTAAGCTAAATTTAGAAAAATATGCCACCGGGGTAGGGCAACGTTTAGAACATCACATGCGAAATGCGAAGACGTCAATTTGTCTCCCACTAGCGAGCAGTCGACTTTACAGACCACTTTCATATCTTTTCATAATTTTAATATTTTTCTTTATTACTCTGTAATAGCTTGAGACCTTGCATCAATGCTTTCGCAGGAGGCCTCTTCGACACGGCACCATCAGAGGACGACGAGCGGGCTTTCACGTACGCAGTGGAGCGCGTCAACCTCAACAACGACGTGCTGCCCCGAACTACGCTGCTTCCCCTACTGGAAACGCTTAAGCCGAGGGACAGTTTCCATGCATCGAAAGCCGGTAAGCAGCCACACTCTGCCTGCCTAAATGACACTGTGCACAAAGCAATGGGCTGCTCTTCAATAAGGGGTCATTTGCGCCTGCGAAAAGAAGCTGTCAATCAATCTTTAACAAGGAATGTCACTAGAGCCTACTTAACTTGGCAACGGAACCAGTTGAAGCTTTGTCGAGGACATGACCTCTCATCAGTTGTGTTGACTCTAGTGACGTACCTTCAACGACCACAGGTGATCACTACAAGCATGCAATTTACTCTCGAACTATAGTCTTCTTTGTAAAGAAAGAGGAGATTGAAATGTAAAGAAGGGGGAGCGATGGCTGCTTGCAGTAATAATTTTAGCCATGTGTTATGTGTAAACGAGTGCTTAAAGAAAATAGCGCTACAGATTCGTACAAACTTACATAATCACCAGCTAATTTCGACTGAAGATATTCTAATCGTAGAGTTTCAATGGAAACGGGTTTAGCTGGTTAATGAAATCTTTTACTTCAAATCCTTGTGCCTTATAGTATGAATGTGGCGTTTGAAACTTTACCTGCCTATAAAGACATCACTATTTTACAGCGAACCTGTGTATGGCTAAGGGAAACCAAAATTCGCCCATTATAAATACGCATAAAACTCCTAGGCTGCATACGCCATAGAAATAGGCAAAATCCTATTAGTCACGCCCGTTGCACTAAGAATGAAGGAGAGAACACATGGGCCGCAAACATCAATTAAGATTCCTGGACAGTGGTAATTAATAATTGAGGAAAACTAATGAACCATCGCGGTGTGCACCACTGACAAACCCGAGGGCTGCGCGTTTCGGCCTCCCTTGTAAACAAACCGTGCAGAGTGCTTAGGGCGGTGACCTTTTAGAAGTCTTTCAAAAAGGCTGAAGTTTGCACAAATAAATTTTCACTTCGCCATAAGGGTAATCATTTGTTACCTACTGCCTCTCTGCCTTCCTAACCTGCCCGCTGTCCACCCAACAGCTTCCGGCAAAATTGATCTCGTTCGAGTTCACATTTGTCCCAGAGGCCGTGGGATGAATTAAGCGTCACGCTTATCACTCTCCAGCTCTCCTGCGTAGGTAATTTTGTCCCGAGGCTGTAATTAGTACGTACACTCCGAATAGCAGCTCCATACTACGCATTGCCTGTTTCTTTTTGAAAGCTCATACAATTCGCCTTGGTTCGCTCCCCGAGAAAACGACGGAAAACAGCTACGAACTTCGTATGGCGAATTAAAAAAAAAAAAAAAAAACTACGGCTCAGTAAATAAGCAAGCGTCTGTGTTGACTGAGACAACGCTACAGTTTTACTACATAGTTCGCTTCTAAAGCGCGTACCTTCATAATTTATAAGGAAAGTGGGCAGTTATAACGGGCCGTATGAAGCACGACTAAAACTTCGGCGCAAATTTCCGAGTCCACGTTTTGTAAAAGAAGCACTTAAGGCAATACCTGCTGAAAAGCTTTGTTGATACCGCCGCACGGTCATGCACTGTTGAAAATGAAATGAAACATGAACGTCAAACTAATTAAACTATGTAATCCCATCTATCTATCTATCTATCTATCTATCTATCTATCTATCTATCTATCTATCTATCTATCTATCTATCTATCTATCTATCTATCTATCTATCTATCTATCTATCTATCTATCTATCTACCATTTTTTTTTGCTGGCGAAAGATCGGTGGGGTATCGGGATGCCTAGGACTGTCAAGCGTGCGTAGTGCGTAGGACGGATAGCCATTGTTAGTTAGAGCGACAGAATGGCTACCTATAGACTATTTTACCTAAGACATGTGGGCGCCGCCATCTTGGGCTGTTAAGCCGATGTTTTAGATGTGAAGCATCTTATGGCGAAGCTTAATCCGGTGGTGGTGGTGATGTGTCGCGTGGCCTCCCTTACTGCGCATGCGCAAACCCTTTCAAAAAATAATAAAAAACCTCCTCTCCCCTCTCTCACCTCTAGGCATCCCTCGCCGCGGCAACCACACCCTCACTGCGCATGCGCCTCCCCTCCTCTCTCCCCTTACGCTCCCCCCTCTCTCCTCTAGGCATCCCTGCCCGCGGCGTCCACACTCCCACTACGCATGCGCGTCCCCTCTCTCTCCTACGCTCCCCCCCTCTCTCCTCTAGGCATCCCTGCCCGCGGCGTCCACACTCCCACTGCGCATGCGCGCCCCCCCCCCTCTCTCTCCTCTCCCACGCTCCCCCCTCTCTCGCCTCGCGACGCCGACGCAGGCAGCGTCTGCTACCGAGTTTCTTGGTTGAAAAAACCGACTGCTCGCGCTGCACAACCGTTCACTGGCCACTCCGTATATATGGCAGTGGATCTTGACCTGCAAGGTGGTGCCGGTGGGAGATTTCTTCTGTGGGTTGTTGAACAATAAAAATTCGCAGCGTGCGCGTTAACTAAAAGCGGACTGCGGGTCTCTGTGTCCAGTCGGAGTCTTCTGTCTCTCATTGCCCATTAGCAGCAATTGGCATGTTCCAGTAGGAAACACCGCTCCATCACTGCGTGCTTTGCGCCTCCCCAGTTTTCTCCCCTGCGCAACGCTGCGATGAGCGCCAGCGTCAACGTCGTCGCCAGTGTAAGCGTTAGCGCCCGCTGCTTCACATCTACACATGGTTCCTTTTAGCGGGAGATGGTGTAATTTTCTTGTTTTTGTGTATTGCGACGTGAACTAATAAGGCCATGAAACATCGTAAGCACCCACCCAACCGCCGTTTTCATGCGTATGCGTCTACCGTAACACTGGTCATTTAGTTGTTAAAGATGCAAAACACAAAGGTTTACAGCCCAATATGGCGGCACTGAAACCCATCCGTAAAATAGTCTATAGATGGGAAACAGAGAAGAGATCATCATCATCATCATCATCATCATCAGCCTGACTACGCCCACTGCAGGGCATCTCCCATGTTCCGCCAATCAACCCGGTCCTGTGCTTTCTGCTGCCACGTTATACCTGCAAATTTCTTAATCTCATCTTCCCACCTAATTTTCTGTCTCCCCCTCACGCGCTTGCCTTCTCTTGGAATCCAGTCAGTTACCCTTAATGTAGAGGTAAACAGAGTGACGGAAGAGACCTTATGCAAAATTGCTGCCATCTGTCGGAGGTTTGACTAAGCTACAGATTCGCCGCCATGTTGGAGGCTTGTGTTTGAATCGTATTGCTGTCGCTGCTATAACTTCTTGCTTGTATCTGCTTTGATAGCGGGCAATCGGGGCACGAAAACGTCAGACGAGTGCGTGAGGGCCTGTAGATGTTACCGGCATTTCCGAGTTATTGCGCTGACAATTATTACGTGTAAAGAACTGCCCGACAACGAGAAGAATCTACAAGTTAGTCATCGAGTCGCATGTAAGCTTGTGGTCGTTGAGAATGAAAATTTGCGCTCGGGCCTACTGGCACCTTACATTTTCAACCCGTTGGAGCAAGGAAGTTTTGTGTCGCCGACTGAACGCTTGCAAAACCACCTTAGCCCGTAAGAAACAGTAATGCAGCCACGGTCGAATGTAACCCATTTGCGGGAACAGCATTTTTTTTTTCAGTTGCATACTATAAGTGCTGCACACAAGCATCTGTTAACATTTCGTAGCCCACAAGGGTGGATACAAAATTTTTCCGAAGGGGAATCAGCTTCTGGGAGAACCTATTATGTGCTCTTCTTGGGGCTTAAAAAAAACAAAAAAAAAAAACGAAAAAAAAAGGAAAAGAGAGAAAAAAAGAAAAGTAACCATTCGGGCCGCCCCTATGAATATGGCAGCGTTAGCACATGAAATGTTTGACAAATACGCATAGGGAAGGTATTGGCACAAAGCATCCCACCGAACGTTAAATTCTTAAACTCTACAAACGAAAACAGGGTATACAAACAGCGCGCTCCATCACAGTCACTCCGTTCGCTGAGAAACGCTGACGCGCACGAGCTACCTGACAAGCATCTAATTGTTATCGCAATGTAATAAACATGGTAATGGTGTGAACAGCAGCGCAGGCATGCGCGAGCAGCCTCGATGCAGCTTTGAAGCTCGTACACGAAGCCGGTTTGTCTGTGTCTGCAAGCACACGGCCCGAAAACTTTCTCGTTTCGGCATGACACGAAATAGTGTTCTCTGATTAGTGCAGGCGCTGTCACATACCGCATCGATTAAGAACGGTGAACGTAAACACGGCGTTAGTCGCGAGCAGTAGCCGGAGCAACGGAACGATCTGGCGCTTCTCGCCGGCCTCGATGGAATCTAATAACATGGAGGTTAGTTTCCGGCAAAGCTTTTTTTCAGCATACCAGGCTCCTACATGGCACACGCAAATATTTCGGAATTGCCGTTCCTATCAGCCGCCACACGTCGATACGTAGCATACGCTCCGTATATGCCCATGCGGGGCGCGTTGAGCCTTCAACATGGCGGAAATGCTCATGGTAGCCGCTAGATGGTAGCAGATTTTGCATAAGGTCTATAAAGAGGTTCTCAGGGATAAAATGGAGTGAGCTTGCACAAGCTAGTTTGGTTTGGAGATCATCGGAAGAGGCCTGCGTCCTACAATCGACTTAAATAGGGTGAAAATGATGACATGAACCGCAAGAACAGACCTCGAAATGTGCACACAACGACGGTCTTAATCGCTTTTTCTGCGTAATTAAAATGTAACAGCCAAACTGTTGCATTCCTCCCGCTCTCCCTCCACCAATATGGCTTTTGATTTGAGAATCGAATACTGACAACAGCGTTTCACTTGCATACTTTGAGGAAAAAGAGCCGTTACGCTACCAAAGAGATTCTGCATCACAGTTTAAAATCGCCAAAAATATGCATGCCCATTAACCTCAGCTTTATAAAATAAAGATTGGCGTGCCATTATGAGGAACGTGCCACGCAATTCTAAATGGAAATAGTTCTGCACTGATGGGCAAAACAGCAGCCACGTCAGCTAAACGCGTGCGGAATGCTGCTTGGCGTAAAACGGGTGCGGGTAAAAAAAAAAAAATCTCTGAAAGTCTCTCCAAAGTTCTGGCTTTGCGCAGCGAATTCCTCGTGGCGCCATTCGCGCTTTCCCAGCGGTTCGATTCAGAAATACCGGGTTTCAGAACGAATCCGGGCAAAATCTATTCACGCAGTTTAATGTAAGTGCGAAATTAATTCGACGAGGAGGCTGACAAACGTGTTTTGTATGTTTAAAACTTCAGCGCACACGAAAGACGAAGTACAATGGCGAGTTAAAAAAGAAATGGTCTGTGTGTGCTCGTTTCTCGATCACGTTTCAGTTCAGCCGCTGCTAAGGCTTGCCTGCGAAGAGAACGAAATAATGGTATAGCACGGCGCTGGAATGCTAGAGATACCACGCCGAACAAGTTCGCTATGTCACTTTCTTTCAGTCTGTAGGCGTACATAAATTAGGTTCCCAGACTGTCTATTGTTGGCGCGTTCTTCTGGGAAGGTTTTCACTGCAGTAAAGAAAAAAATATAGCGTGTGTTTGCAGGAAGTAGCCTCTCAGCACGAGTCCGTACAATAAAAAAGTTCGGCAGATCCCACACATTCTGAGAGTCGATGTCATGCGAAGCAGTAAGCAAGTAGGGGCCTATTATACAATGTTGGCGGTAACGCGTTACAAGTAACGGCGTTAATGGTAACGCGTTACTTTTTTCAGTAGCTAAGTAACATACTCGTTACTATTTCGGAACTGCAAAGGGTAACGTACTTTCGTTATCATTTTTCGGTAACGTGACCTGTCACGTTACACGTTGCTATTCATTCTAGTTATCCTCGTAGTCTTACGGAAAATTTATTCGTTTGGTACAGAGCGCCTTTCTCAGAGCACGCTCCGACGCTATTTTGCCACTGGGGCGGACTACTATAGACGTGCCAAGCGTTGACAAAAGCGACGCCGAGCGGGGTTCTTTGTTGAGCTAGGGAAATCGCAGTGGGGAGCAAACGGCTGAAATTTCTTAAGTGAATTTGCTATAATTTCGGCTACGTTGCTATCGAGGTTCAAGTTTTCCTGAATATCGATGAAGCTAAACGTAATGCGGTCCTCGTAGCTGTCAAAAGCGAGCTGTCGAGATCTGCTCGGCTTGCGGACACTAAGACTCAGAGTAAACTTGAGCAGTAAGGAGGATGACTTCTGCGGAAAGGCCCTCAGAACATAATCGCCAACTCAAGATGAGCAACTGTCTCAGCACCTTTGGTGCCGCATGGCATCGCCATGAGCGGGCTCAAGGAAAACTTTCCGCGAGTTCACCAGCTCTTCCTGAAAGTGAATACAGGAGTGCCATATATTGCGTCTGTCGAGCTCCTATTGGGCGTAGGTGCGAACGTATTCGCTAATAAGCGACTCAAGCTGTCCGAATAAAGCTTTGAAACGCAGCTGTTGCTTATATTCAGCGGTTTGCAGTTACATTAGGAAATAGTTACTGCATTACACTAGCACTGTTCATAAACTTCGTATTCAAAATTAGTTTTGCTTATTTCTATTTACAATGCGTCTACGTTTCTGATTATAGAACTCCTGCAAGTCAGGCTGACAATGAACACTTCCGCGTACACAGTCGCAATATGAGCGCCAGTTATACAAGTCAAATTGAAAAAAAATAAATGTTGATATACGCAAATACTTTTCTCGAGATTTAGGCAATTTAAACGTTCCTTTACTGCTACAAAACTTGCGCACGGATTTTGGTAGTGGAAGCACGCCGTCATAATTTCTGCAAGTTCGTTCAGTGATGTTTTCACTGAGGACAGCGTTGATGATGACATCGATCACTTTGTGTTAATGACCCATTCCAAAAAAAAGCTTCCCCATGTGCCACAGAGTTAGAAGCCATCACATGTAACTATACAGGCAATTTTAGGCCCTTATCTTACTACGCAGATGAGGCATATTTGCGCGAATTTTTCTCGTTTATTCAGTATTCGGGGTTAAATTTTTGTTTGGGCGACAACTTTAATGCGGCATTTAAATATGAGTGTTATAATGGAACCATTGATGGTTCTTGAGGCGAAGACGCGCTGATTAAGACTTCTGACTATGGAGTAACGGCTGAAGCAACGTCCGTTACTTTTTTTAGGTGACGGTATCGGTAACGCGTTTATTTCTTTATTGGTGACGTGTGGCGTTAGCGCATTCCATATTCTTTAGCGTAACGAGTAACGTATTTAGTTACTTTTTTTTCGGTAACGCATACGACACTGGGCCTACATAGTATTTTTTACTGCTTTGAGCCAAGCGTTGCGAGTGAGACCGACCTATTTGGGCACATTCGTATGTCGTCGGCAGGCCCTTAGCAAGGAACGTTTTTTTGGGAGGAGGAGGAACCCCTTGTTGAAGGCATAAACTATTTAAGCAATGTGCCTATTTGATGAATCATCAATTTGGAGGTGGAAGAGGCTCGTCGGACCGTCCCCTTCTCCGCCCCCCCTGCCTACAGTATTGATCCTGGGCTTACCATGCACGTCGACTTCAGTTACGCCCGAAGGTATCCGATGGTGCGACGTAACGTCGGTACTCACGTTAGAGCACATATGTCAGTTTTGTCGAAATGAAGTGCAGGCTACTTCGCGGTGATATGCATATAACAAGAAACGGTTTCCGTCGTATTCCTTCGGGTTGGGCAATATGTTAAGTCGTAGACGTTAATATGTAATGTTCCATATATTGTTACAAAAGCCGACAGCGAGCACTACAACCACAGTTAACGTTGCCGCTATATGAGGCCATTACAGTGAAATCTCGGTGATACGATCACAGCTCATACGAATTTCGGGGTGATACGAATTTTCTTTGGTCCCGGACAAGGCCCATTGGTCTGCAATGTAATGGCGAACGGTTGTTGCGAACCGATTTTCACCCCGTGACGTTTGATACGAACGTACGCTACCACCCAAATACAAAGAGGTCCTGTCCGCGCTGTCGCGGAAGACGCGCCAAGCACGTGCGAACGCGGGAACGCAAGCGCGGGCATGCGCGCCGCGCCGTCAAATCGTCAGAAGCGCGGTGTCAACATGCGTGATTGTTAAGGTCGCACTTGTGCGGACATGGCTGCAAATCACCCAAAAAATATCCCCAACACCTCCGCAATAGCAAAATCATAACATAGAACCATGGTTCTGAAATGTTGAGGCCTTCATCTATCGCGTCAAAGCGCTTCTTCTGTTAATTTCGCCGTTAATCTAGTGTCATGCGAAAAAGCACACTAAAATTTGGAAGGGGCTACTGCTGTCGCGGGTCACAACGCACCCGGCCGTGCATTTACGAGTGCTGGTATGACTGCCGACATCTAAAAACTTCACTGACGATCATTCAGAGTTCTTCCCGGCGTTGCTGCGGTGCTGAAAAACAGTAAATGAAAATGTACGCCAGCTTTCTTTTGTCGCATGCGAATATTCCATGCTTTCTGGTGATACGAAGTTCGGATGATACGAATATTTTTGGTGGTCCCGTGAGATTCGTATCACCGAGGTTTCACTGTATAAGGTTTTTCATAAGCAGTTTGAAGCACTGGCGTAGCTATTTTTGTTATTTATATATGAAAAATATGGGAAGGTAGGCTACGTAAGAGCCGGCTATCCCAACATCATGGTAGTAATATACAAGATACACACAAAGATAAGAAAATATCTGTGTGGTAGAAAACTTGACTACTACACAGAATGCCTGGGTTCGATTCCGGCGCTCACCGCGATTTTCTATCTTTCCGTTCCTCCGATTTTTCCCTCACCGACAACGCTGCCGACGACTGCCCCGCCTGCGATACAAGCTCCATAATGCAATCGCTTAATACTTTTTGGAAGTCCGTTATCGCCGTTCCCGGTTTGATACAAGCGGTCAATTACCTGTGGCTCATACCCGAATTCCTTTAGCTGTGGTATCCGGGTATGTACCACACGTGCGTGAAGGAAAGGGTTTCATGACGTGCGCGACAAGTATCTCACGCTATTCATGCAATGACCTGTGCATTGTGTTTGTCATGCACTAACGCCCTTCCATGCAAATTCTTGTGTGTGACAAGGAGACGACCACGAGAGCGTGCAGACGTAAGAGCTAGATATAAATATACAGGGTGTTTTCTTTTTTTTATAAAAATCCTATGACAGTAAGGCTCCTGTCGTTTTCACACATGAACTTCACGTCGAGGCGGAAATACATTGCCGCAGCTAACATGACACTGTTCGGACTAATTAACAAAAACGTGTTAATTACATTTTTAATTATTGATTGAGGGCAAGTGTTTACATTACAAAGTTGTAGTGCGTGCCAATTTATGGTATACCTATTTTTTTAGAAATTGCAAAATTCCATGTAGTTCGAGATATCCATCATCGAACTTCGCGGGCGAAATTGAAACTGATCGCGCCCGGCGCGCGCCACAAGCGGCGGAACACAGGCATGACACGTGACAGGGAAGTGACGAAATTTAAATGAAGGCGCTCCGAAGCGGAGTCACGGGTTCGATCCCGGACGCGGCGGTCGCATTTCGCTGGAGGCAAAATGGTAGAGGCCCGTGTATTGTGCGATGTCAGTGCACGTTAAAGAACACCAGATGGTCAAAATTTCCGGAGCCCTCCACTACGGCGTCCCTCATAATCGTATTGTGGTTTTGGGACGTAAAACCCCACATATTATTGTTATTATTATTATTATCACTCACTCACTTGTACACTAGCACTCACTCACTCCCACTCAACCAGTCACTCACGCTCTCGCTCACTCACTCACTCACTCACTGACGCTCTTACTCACTCACTCACTCACTCAGTCACACTCCCTCTCTCACTCATTTACTCACTCACACTCACTTACTAACTATTCCTGTCACTCACTGACTCACTCACTCTCGCTCACTCTCACTCACTCGCTCACTCACTCATAGTCTACCTAGAGGGAAGAATTCCTTCGAAATTGCATATCCAATCAACGACGGCAGATTTTCACCGATAATTTGTTCAGCAGCTGCAGTAACGCCTGTATGACGTGAAATGAAAGCTATGGGTAACCTGCGCAAAACATTATCTGCGTTAGCGATGTCGTCAAAATAATTTGAGAGGAACGCACGACGTTAGCAAACTGCGCACCAATGCGTACGACGCACCATACAAGCGTGCGGCTTCGGCATTGTTCTTGCTGGAAATTTCCAAAAAAAGCAATCACGCTTCTAGCATTAACTCTAGTTCATCCGGATTATCAAAGCACACAAAATTCCGACGCCGATGACATACTTATTTTTTTTACATCTCATGTAAAATTCACTTATCCGTAGTCAAACCCGGCGCTGATCATTGTATGCCCCGGGTACGCGCTGAAAGTTTTGTATGCATTGCCAGGAAATGTTTTCTGTTCTTTTTTTTTTCTCAGCGAAGAACGTGAACGAACTCGCGAAGTAGCGATACACATCAGGCTGCTTCGCAGTCCGGACATGTTTCTTCATGGTCCTTTGTGTTTCTTCGTTGGTTCTTATGCATCTCTCTCTGGGTTGGGGCATGTACTGGTTCTTTGCGCGATGCTGTATTTCACGAAGCTGAGTTTTTCTCTCTTTTTTTTTCGTACTGTTTCATTGTCCTTCGAATTTCGAATACAGCATTTCTGCTCTCATTTGAGCTTGCCAAGGCACTATACGAACTTTCCGAGTTCCGTACTGTTCGAATAAAAGCAACTCGCTCTCCTCAATGTTCATGAAAGGTCTCTCATTTTGCCTTGCTCTCAATAGGTAAGTATGCGCTAATAAAAGCTTGCGCATGCTTTATTTCTTCTTCATAATAACAGCAACAACAACAAAGAAATTGTTACGCCACACTGTTTGTAGTGCGTAGAAGAAAAAGCTTTTTTTTCTGTTTTTTTTTTTTTTGCAATGTAGGTGTGCGTGTCGACCGTTTAAAAAAAATGCGTTTTTTAGCATTCAAGAAGCCATTCTTTACAACTTCTGCGGCTCTCTCAACTTCTAACCTCCCTCGGGCTATTTACTAAAGCGCAAGTTAAGCTGAAGTTCGGTGTTGCCAAAGGAGGTATGTGTTATCTTCTATTCCCTTCTTTTTTCTATAGATATGCATCTGAGTCGACTCGTAAAAGAGAGCACCGTCACCCTTTAGTTCCCAACATGGCTATGGGTATTACATTTACTGATACTGCGAACACATTTGACGTTTTCTGCATGCACGGCTACAAGTCCCACAGTTGCTTCATGGGCTAAAGCTTCCTGTTCCTGACAACGTGGTAGCGAAATTTCCGCATGACGGGATAACATTCCTGCACTACTCCGTCCCTCCTTCCCGCGTCCCGCGTCCCACACCCCACAGGGCATGCGCATTCCCCTCCCCCCTCTCTCCTCTCACCCCCCTTTCTCGCCTCTAGGAATCCTCTACTCTACGGAGCGGCCCCCCGCGTCCCAAACGCTCCCCAGCGCATGCGCGTCCCCTCCCCCCTCTCTCCTCTAGGAATCCTCTACTCTACGGAGCGGCGCCCACGTCCCACACCCCCCACAGTGCATGCGCGTCCTCTCCCCCCTCTCTCCTCTAGGAATCCTCTACTCTACGGAGCGGCCCCTCGCGTCCCATAGCAAATGCACGTCCCCTCTCTGTCCTCTCCTACGGTCCCCCCCGTTCTCTCCTCTAGGAATCCTCTATGGAGCGGCGCGCACGACAGGTGGTGCGACAGCTGCATACTCTGCTGGGGGGCGCCGCGGTAGTTCCGCGGTATGAAAATGACCCAGCGCGCGCGCCTCATTCTCTCTCCTATGCAGCGCCGCGACGAGTGCCCGGGCCGCTGCCGTGAAACGAGAGCGTCGACGTTTCTCCCGCTCAAGCTAACATCTCCCCGCTGCTTCGCATCCACACATGGTTCCCTTTAGCGGGAGATGGGGAAGTTTGTTTCACAAATGACCCGTATATAAAGATATAGGAAATATTTTCTTTTCAATGGTAACGTTTGCTGACAACGTGTACGAACTCACCGAAACCCCCCCCCCCCCCCTTTTGCTCTTACCTTCTTTCCTGACCCGGCCTTTGCGGGACTAAGTTCTGCGTCTGCGGCCCGCCGCCTGAGATGAGTTTGAGACCACTGATCTATGCATTGTATTAATGCAATAGCGTTAAAGAGCTGGTTTCGCAGAAATTCCGGTGTTGGCGTCGACGTCGGTGTCGGCGTCAGTGACAGCGTCGTTGGTTGTGAGGGAGAAATCATCATCTCGTCCGTGACCGGAAAATCGAAATAGATGCAACTGAAATATTTAAGAAAAATTTTCGGGTATGACTGTGTATCAAACCAGGACCATGCACGTGTCAAGCGGGCGTTCTACCACAAAGCCACGCTATTTCTTGAAACATCGTCAGAAAAAAAAAAAAAAAAAAAAAAAAAAAAAAAAAAAAAAAAAAAAAACAGCCAGGCCTTCGCGGAACCCGCAGCACAGCCACAGCGAAAGCTGGGAGAGCGGCCTTTCTAGAGCCTTTTTTAAACACTCTTGGGACAGCTACTACAAGAACACTTGCATGGTACCCACTACGCCATAAATCATCATAATTTTTGTGTAGTGGGGAAGCGTCTGCTATGTGCACTTTGTTGATGCTGTGGCTGACGACGATGAACAATTATGCCTCAGGCTTTTGTAATGGGTTGGAGCATTGAACGACCCACTCGTTACGCAATTCGCATTGTGTGACGCCTGGTTCTTACTTTACTGCTCTAAAACGCTTTACAGCACACGTAATGCGATTCCCTACCCGATATGAAGCCTGCATAGGGTCAGTTTGCACCGCAGTTTCAAGCAGCGGCGTAGCTCAGTGGTAGAGTGCTGGCCTGCCACGCAGAGGACCCGGGTTCGATTCCCACTCTGTCATAGGTGTTTTTTATTTATTTAGCTTTTTCTTATTTCGTGCGATATTGGTTACGGGCGGCGGCAGCGGCGGCGGCGGACAACTACGGCGCAGAAACGACCCTTGTTGTGATCTCATAACAGCTTTCGCTGTAAAACACTATACGAATGTCATGTAGAGGAAGGAGTCTCCTTATCATATGTAATAGTGCGTGGCAGAAGCGTAGAATCGCGCCAGGCGTCATAACATGTGTATTGCTCAACGAGTGGGTGTCCTAAAGGACCACGTATTACAAAGCGCTCTGACATATTTCATCATCAGCAGCAGCAAAAGCATCAACATAGTGAACAGCTGCTTAGGTCAAGACATATTTGTACTACCCACCTAAAAGCATATAACTTTACAACACATCGAACGCTGCTCCATCTACAAGAATGGCTGTAGATCCACTAATTCAGGGGTCGGCAACCTTTTGCGACGGAGGGCCGAGTTGCAGGAAGCCGGCATTCTCTGAGGCCGGACGACAAATGGGAGATATGGGGGGTGGGTGGGTGGTGGGGGGCTTCAGTTACAGAGAAAAAGTTCTACGAATGGACAATAATGCACTAAAG
The DNA here is from genome assembly GCA_030522465.1 of Rhipicephalus appendiculatus. Lineage (NCBI taxonomy): Eukaryota > Metazoa > Arthropoda > Arachnida > Ixodida > Ixodidae > Rhipicephalus > Rhipicephalus appendiculatus. Next base: position 48,073 of record JALIZH010010891.1, on the reverse strand, counting down.
TGGGATACAAATCATGTTTTTTTTTTTTCAGCATGCATGCGACGAAATTGCAATTTACAAACATGCTACAGTAAAAAAGAAATAAATACAAAGCTCCTTCAGCGCGGCTTTTGGTGCTGAACAATCTTAGCCAAGTTTCTTACCCAAAGAAAGGAAGACGTTATATGGCTAGGTGTGAAGATATGCCAACTGGAAGTGATCTTTTTTTGTTCCTGTCTAACCCCATTTGAAGTAGAAACTGCCATGTCGGCCTCCAGGTAGGAAGTGACAACGAGGCGGAGGGCGGGTGTTCTGACGTCGTTCCGGGGCTGTATAACACTGGCCGGTGGGTCGCCGGTTGCTGACCTCTGCCCTTATCGATTAGCCATAGCCTGACGTTTAATATTGGCAGGTTTTTGAATGTTTATACAGAAATCTCAGCCACACAACACTTTCGATTGGCATGGAGGTGGCTGCAAAAAAAAAATAAAAAATAAATAAAAAATACGCCATATCCACGAAGTGAATGATGATGAGTGGGCGAAGCTCGATCGTTTTCATCCATGGCAGAAAGAGAATGTGTGGTCTGGAACGCGCTTATACTTCATGGTCATCAGCGTCATCGTCATCATTATCACGTGTAGTGGGTACATTCCACTATACTGGAACGCGCTTATACTTCATCGTTATCACGTGTAGTGGGTACATTCCACTATACTGCGTCATCGTCATCTTTATCACGTGGAGTGGGTACATTCTACTATACGTGGCTATCTACCTACCTACCTACCTACCTACCTACCTACCTACCTACCTACCTACCTACCTACCTACCTACTACTACTACAACAACTAGAGAGGAGGGACAGACCCACACCCTTAGGAGCTTCGCCCCTAAAAAAAAAAACTGTTTTCAACAGCGTATTCTACTGGCCGGTCTCTACCGACTGACGTGATTACTTATTAACGCTAAATCTGCCCAGCATTAATGACCAGTATTAATGACCAGCGCATTTACAACATAAATTGTGTGCACGCCGAAGCCTGTGGTGATGCAGCACAGCGTTGTTCTGCAGTGTCTATCTTCGCAGTGCACGATCGCGGACAGCGTTCCCGCAGGCAACGCTGCAGTTTCAGCACACTGTACTGCACAACTTCTGTCGATATATTTTGCGGGTCAACATGGATCATTTCTTGTCTTGTGTTGCGCGGCGCGCGGAGCTGTTCATTTCTACTGACTGAGAGCAGCAGTATATGGACCCATAAGCGCTATGGAGTCTATAAACTAATTTCGGTCACATGACATGTGGGCATATTATACGCTATAAGGCATGCTTACACCGAATCTCGCTATGTGTCGCTAACACTTTATACTTCATAGGTACAATGAAATAAATAAGCTCGTTATTCCTCGCAATGTGCAACGTATGGGGGGGATGAAGCCCACTTAGTGAGCTATTTCAGGCTATTTAATCTAAAGAGAACCATCGCAAAGGGGCTGTGAAAAACTTTTTGAACATGGCCAGAAAATGATGCTGATTGGTAATCGAGGCTCCTGCGAACACGTGAGCCAAATACTATAGCGCAGCACGCGGCATGGTATTTACAGCTAAATTTCGATGTCAGCTAGAAATCACTCACTATTCTTTCGACAAATGATGCCATACAGCCAAGATGAACTGCGTCATATACTCAAAAGCGCATGGACGCGGCCATTGGCTGATTTGAGCATCGTGAGCTGCGCAGTTACCGCGTCTGCCGTAGTGTGTCGCGACGTGCTGTCGCCACCAGCTCTACAGTACTAGAATTACACCATGTAATTGCACCTGCACGCTCGTCATCACATCCAAAGTGGACCGCGCGTTCATAGAAAACAAGAAAAGAAAAATTGAAGGACACTTTGTACATTCCAAAGTGTGTTCGGCGAAAGCGTGTGGCCATTCCACTGATTATGCCATGTCTTTTTTCTTTTACACTCTCAGTGGGATAAGACACAAACCTAATGGGTGCGTGTTTTCTTCTTTAATTTTTTACCGCGAATCACAGCGAGACGCGAGACTCATCTTCCTCCGTTCGCATGCGTTAGTATTTTCTCGCGCTTTGCGCATCGTGCAAACGGCATCCGCGTTCCAGCTCTTAAGTTGACGGACCCTTTGTAAATTGGAAAGTGTATTCCGTGAACGCCTGGGTCCATTGAGACGGCGTCGGTCAGAATGATTGCAAACTCTGGTCACAGCGACGCTACGCAAGCAAAGCGCGAGCGCTATAGAGTCCGACGCGACCGGCGTCCGTCTGCGCATCCCGGCGGCCACCTGGCTCAGTGCCAGAGCTCGGACGGACGGACGGACGGACGGACGGACAGACGGACAGACGGACAGACGGACAGACGGACAGACAGACAGACAGACAGACAGACAGACGGACAGACGGACAGACGGACGGACGGACGGACGGACGGACGGACGGCAGACAGACGGACGGACGGACGGACGGACGGACAGACGGACGGACGGACGGACGGACAGCAGACAGACACCGGACGAACGTGAGCATGAGACATTAAAGACTTTCGCCTTAAAGATTACACCATCCACCGCTAAAGGGAACCATGTGTAGATGCGAAGCAGCGGGCGCTAACGCTTACACTGGCGGCGGCGTTGACGCTGGCGCTCATCGCAGCGTTGCACAGGAGAGAAACCTGGGGGGGGCGCAAAGCACGCAGTGATGGACGGTTGTTTCCTACTGGAACATCCCAATCGCTGCTGGGCAATGAGAGACAGAAGACTCGGACTGGACACAGAGACCCGCAGTTCGCTTTTAGTTAACGCGCACGCTGCGAATTTTTCATCGTTCGGCAACGCACAGGAGAAATCTCCCACCGGCACCACCTTGCAGGTCAAGATCCATTGCCATATATACGGGGTGGCCAGTGAACAGTAGTGCAGCGCGAGCAGTCGGTTTTTTCAACCAAGAAACTCGCTAGCAGACGCTGCCTGCGTCTGCGTTGCGTGGCGAGAGAGGGGGAGCGTAGGAGAGGAGAGAGGGGGGAGGGGACGCGCATGCGCATTGGGGGTGTGGTTGCCGCGGGGGGGGGATGCCTAGAGGAGAGATGGGGGGAGGGGACGCGCATGCGCAGTGAGGGTGTAGACGCCGCGGGGAGGGATGCCTAGAGGAGAGAGAGGGGGGAGGCGTAGGAGAGGGAGGGGCAGGGGACGCACATGCGCAATGGGGGTGTTAGCGCCGCGGGAGGGATGCCTAGAGGGGGGAGGGGACGCGCATGCGCAATGGGTGTGTAAACGCCGCGGGCGGGAGGGATACCTAGAGGAAAGAGAGGGGAATCACAGCAGAGGAGGTGCGTGGGGAGGGTTTGCGCATGTGCAGTAAGGGTGGTGAGGACGCACACCACCATCACTACCGCCGAACGGACGGACGGACGGACGCCGGACGGACACCGGACGGACGGACACCGGACGGACGTGAGCATGAGACATTAAAGGCTTTCGCCTTAAAATTGGCCGCGTATCTGCGTGCTTCGCTGCAAATGTCGTCGAAAGACGATAGTCTTGTGCCGGCCGTACTACTATGTTTTGCCTTGCCTGAGACAGCCTAAAAAACACTAGGGTCTTTAGAATTGCGTACCTATGTATTTTCGAATAAAGAACACACGTCCTGACACTTACATATTAATGTTGTGCCTCAGGAATGCGTAGTATTTGCTTTTTTGATCGAATATATTCACAAATATGAACGTGAACACCAGTTCAAGATGGCTAGGCGTTCAGAAAGAACTTAAACTTTGGCCGAGTAGCTGAATCGGGTTACCGACAGACACACAGACAGGACAGACATGCAGAACAAAATTTTTGCGTTTAAGTATCCCAAGAAAGACTATCGTCTTTAAAAGTGTTTAGCCTAATGTCATCACGCGCTCTCACGTAGGGACGTAGCTTCTTGCCTTCTTGGTGTATTCCCCCCCCCCCCCCCGTCCTGCGTAGCTTTTAGCGTGCTCGTTGGGACGACAGCAGAGACAAAGCGCTGAGAGCGCGCGACATATCCGTGTAACTCAGCTCGTACTTGGGGGGACTGAAAAACTCTGCGGCAGTCGATTCGTGAGGCAATAAGCTGCGGTCATTCGATGATTAATTTGAAAAGTGTTGCAGGGCCCCTTGATCATTGAATTGGAATGTTGAACAAATGCAGTCATCCCTTCTGCTAAAGGATGCTATCGGGCCGTGGACGAACACTTCATTTGCGTGTGACGCGATGACAACACTTGTGAATTTTCCTTTTGAACAGACACTGATCTTAGTGAAATGTTTTATTAGATGCGAAGCAGCTATTTGACTAGGCTGTGTAACGCTGTCCCTCCGTGCGTACGGACGAACGCGCCACAACGCGCTCCCCTCACCGCAGGTGTTGGAGCGGTGCCAAGTAGGTCACGCCGCAGCTGCGCGTTGACGTCACGCTCCCCTCGCAGTGCGCCCTGACGTCACTCTCTCCCTCGCCTGCCGCGCGCTCACCGGAGCGCCCGCAGCTGCCGCCTGTCGCGCAACGACAAGACCTACGCCAGCCATCGCTTCAAACGAATCTTCCAGCGCTCACCACAGCACCCGCGTTAGCGCCGTTCAACCCGTGACGCCACCCGTGCGCAACGCTGCTGCTTCGCATCCCATCAGGGTTCCCTTTGGGAAGATGGTGTAAATTTTTTGTTAAGCGTAGTGTTGCGATTTGTGTATGTTGTGCATTTTGCAGCGGAGTTAAATTTCTCGCTATGGCATGCAGAGCAGAGAAAAAATTGTGGTCCTCATGAAACGGCGCGTGCGCTCATCTTTTTCTTCTTCCCTATTGTCCTCTACTTCATCTTCTGCTTCGCTCCCAGAACACGTGCGCCGATTTTTGTGGCGTAGGATGCAACTACTTGATGGGCTAGAGAGCGAGTTCAGAGGGAGATAGAAAGAAAGAGATAGAAGTAAGGAGAAATATACAAATAGGGAGAAAGAAAGGGAAAAAACACGGAGAAACATAGAAAGACAGAGAAAGAAATACACACAGAGAAAGAGATAGAAAGTAACAGATGCAAAAAATAAATAGAAAAAATAGACAGCGAGATATCAAGAAAAAGAAAGAGAAAAATGAAGAGAAACAAGGCAGGCCGCCCTCGTCTGCAGTTCCTTCATGATTGGTGCAACTCGTGCGAAATTTCCTTAATTTTTTTTTCATGAAATACGAATATCGAATCAGTATTCTTCATACTTATTCGTATTAGAACGTACGCTAGTCTCCATATCAGGCAACCCTATCGAGTACTCATAATAATAATATCTGGGGTTTTACGTCCCAAAACCACGATATGATTACGAGAGACGCCGTAGTGGAGGGCTCCGGAAATTTTGACCATCTGGTGTTCTTTAACGTGCACTGACATCGCACAGTACACGGGACTCTACCATTTCGCCTCCATCGAAATGCGACCGCCGCGGCCGGGATCAAATCCGCGACCTTCGGGTCAGCAGCCGAGCACCGTAGCCACTGTTCCACCGAGGCGGACTATCGAGTACTCAGTAAAGAACTTTTATGTCTATCATTAAGAAAGGCGAAACCGGAAACGAGATTTGTTCAGCTGATTATTGGCGTAGCCGAATAAAGACGTACTTATACTACATCACTGAACCTTCTTCAGGTTCCTGTTCCATTTGTATCAATGCAGGGATTAATAGTCTTGTATGAAGTAAACAAACCGTATCTGTTTTTTCAGAGTGGTATCACCGTTAAGCAAACTTAGAGATTAAATAGGCTTCTTGTGGCTGATTGTAACATGGGTTTACCGTGACCACTACACGCATTCAGTTTTATACTGTGGCCTGAACTTTCGTTCTCTAAGTAGCACTCTAAGACTAATATAAAATTTTGTGTACTCTTCGCGTTGTCAACTACTGTCATGTATAATAATGCTTCTGCGGTGTACTGATTTTGCCTGAGGACACCAATAACCTTCCGCAATATTTACCGCTTATGAACTCAACATCAGTCATGCTTCCTCTGTAGTCCCAGATGCTTGTGATCTCGTTGAAAAGTGCCTCGGTTTTACATTGTTCGAAGCGAATCTCTTGCTAGTCTTCCACGTCTAATTTACACTACATGATGTGGTAGCACAACTTCTTTTTTCTTTAAGACTTCTTCGCAGGGTCTGTTATGGGCTGCCGCACCTCTTTTTGAAAGTTGGTGCAGCACCCTTACCCCTGACAATATGGTAGCGTAGATGATCCATACCCTTGACAATATGGTACCGTATATGATCAATACGACACTAGCAGTACAGTTAGCTTAATACGTTATGGTAAGTGGGCACGAGGTCTATATAGAAAATTGTTGAATAAACTAAGAAGAAAAACGCTGTTTACTTGTTTCTGTAACGTCATAAAATACTAAACAAGAGAAAGCAACACCTACACAGTCAAAGCAATGGCAGATCAGCCGAATGCAGCACATGCGCATTCTACTCAAGTTTCTTCTCACGGATGCCGTTAAAAAAGGAGTCTGTTTTTCTGTCTCATGCCACTACGTGACTGGAATTCGGGGCTTCGGGCATGGTGCAGCGCTAGAAGTTTTGTGTTCTTCAGTGAACTTTGCTTTTCTAGTCGACAAAGGCACTGAGAGCCACTCCGCTGGTGTCGTTGCGGCTGCGTTTTATTTTAGTTATGGGTGGGTTCCAACGCAACTGCTTATAGTTGTATATAATTCAGGGCCGGAGGCAAGACAGCTATAGTTTAGAGAGCTGCAATAGAGAAGGCATGAATACAGTCAAAGTAAGTCCCGTAGTGCCTTTTTTTTGTATTGTATGGTTTCAAGTTAAATCTTTTAGCGTGGATGCTCTCGAACACTCAAGCGAACAAAAGTTAGCTGTCGTCCATCGGTTACGTCTTTGTTGGAGGAAAGGAGAAAAAGTAGAGGAGAGGAGACCGTTGTTAAACCTCAAAACGAGGAGGATAAACTATAAAGGGAAAAGGGTGAAATGGTGCGTGAAGGAGTCAGATAAGTGGTGTGTCGTGTAGTGATGCAGAACTATCGGTAGTTCTCTACTATCGAACCTTTGATGGTAAAAGAAACTATCGATAGTTTTATGCTACCACCGTTAGTATAAAATCAACCGCGCGAACTCATTGCAGCATTAACTTGATTCCTCGAGTGTGTGGAGCAGGAGGAGCAGGCTGAGGGGCACGAATGTTCACATGCTTGCGCCATGATTTTTGGCTGACACATTACATTGTTGAATTATTCAGGTGTACAGGAAACGAGACAGTTACAATTGACGATACTGTACGGCTTAAAATTTATATCGCATTTTGTAATTTTGAGGTCAAAATATCAAGAAATAGGTTTGTTAACAGTAAGGTGCAAGTGCTTACTTTTGAATATGAATTTATTGATGGACATATTGCATCATTTTTCACTGCTGCATTACTTACTTCGCCAACAAATTGCCCATAAATTAAGTAAACTGAGTATTGCTGATAGTAGGCTACCGCAAATGTCTTTTTTAACACGAAAGTGTTTTATGCCGGGGTCCACCAAGATTTGAGTGACGTATTTCCGTCACGGAAATGACGTCGAAAAAATACACATGATCAGAAGGCAAAGAAAAAATGTTCTGTCAACGGGAGTCGAACCTACGAGCTCTTGGTCTGCGACAAGAGATGCCGGGCATGCTATCCACTGCGCCACGGTCACATACTCTGTAGGCTTTAAAAAAAGCCTTTTATATCTACGACAGTCCTCTTACAGCGCTCTTGCTAAAGTGAAGTAATGCATTATGACCGTGAAATGCTCGATTAGTTCCTTCAAAGCGTCGTTTCTACGCTTCAGTCCCATTCGGAGCGTTTCGAATAGGAAAAGTGTAATTTTGTCGACGCATTAACACACTGCCAGGTGGCGACCATACCCCTACCATCGGCCTCGCTCATAGCATCCGTCCATACCAAAAATAGCTCTGCGACGCGCGAGTGCGTCGCGTGGCCGTAACCAAAGGTCTCCTCGATTTGGCTGCACTTTCTAGACGCAGTTCACCAAAGTGTTGTGCCAGTGCCGCGCCAGTTCCTCTAGTGTCAGTGCAGCCTGACACTAGCGGTTTCGGTGCAGCGGTCAAATCGAGGGCAAAAGTGCAGCCATACCGATACCTTGGCTACTTGCACGAGACGAGAACTGGCGGGAAAGCTAGTGCTGAAGTGCCGATGAACTCGTGCAGCACGACGTCAAATCGAGTGCAGAAGTGCAGGTGGCACGAGCTGCACTCGCCAAATCGAGCGCTGAAGTGCAGCACTCTTGAACTAGTGCAGAAAGTGCAGCCAAATCGAGGAGGCCTCAACGTAACTATGCGTTCCGAACTTGAGCTCGCCCCGCGAAAAATCGCAGCCGGCCAACGGGGAAGGCACGACGCACGTTGCGTTTCCCTCTGGTCGGGAAGCGTTGTTCAATAACTCTTAACATGCCGCGAGTAGGCGACCATAGCCCAAGTTCGGCGTCCAATCAGTGACGCTCTTCTGGCTGTCACACCGCTTTCTCTGATTCCGCTCTCACGGTACAGTCATTAGAAGCATCTCTGACCACAAGGGTTTGTTTAATCATTGATCATGCACGTTTGTCGTCGGGATACAGATGAGCCACCAAGCGTCAACGTGGATACATCCACGTGAAACGGTGCTATAACTGTCAAACACCAATAGGCATTGTGCAAGCTCTCTTATGTCAATGTAGAGTAAACATTCAACTATACGTCTGTAAGGACACGTTTCACTTTCGTGTTATACCGATTCCTATGACGGAGGGATCAACCATGATTTTTTTTTTGCAATATCCCCAGCCGCCAACAGCAGAGTTATTCAAAGCACTATTGATACTATTGATAGTACAGTCGGTAGTAATACTACCGACATTACTACTGCTGACAGTACTATCGATTGCACTATCGATACTAGTATAGATAGTAGTACTATCGATATTTTCTTTACACTATCGATAGTTCAAAAGAAACTATCGATAGTCAAATTTCCGACAGTTCTGCACCACTAGTGTCGTCACACTTGGGGAGACAGTAGGAATGCGTATTATAGTACCTGTGACTGAACTTCGGCGCTTACGGTTTGCAGAACACCACGGAAGAGCACGGAATCACTTTCTTGGCAGATTGCTTACTGGGCTAGACAGATGAGGTGTGGCGATTCCAGGCTGAGGCGTCTCTTGTAAATGTCATCATCATCAGCCTGTCTACGCCCACTGCAGGGCAAAGGCCTCTCCCATGTTTCGCCAATCAACCCGGTCCTGTGCTTTCTGCTGCCACGTTATACCTGCAAACTTCTTAATCTCATCTACCCACCTAATTTTCTGTCTCCCCCTCACCCGTTTGCCATCTCTTGGAATCCAGTCAGTTACCCATAATGACCAGCGGTTATCCTGTCGACGTGCTACGTGCCCGGCCCATATCCATTTCTTCTTCTTGATTTCAACTATGATATCCTTAACCCCCCGTTTGTTCCCTGACCCACTCTGCTCTCTTCCTGTCTCTTAAGGTTACACCTATCATTTTCCTTTCCATCGCTCGCTGCGTCGTCCTCAGTTTAAGTTGAACCCTCTTTGTAAGTCTCCAGGTTTCTGCTCCGTAGGTAAGTACCGGTAAGATGCAGCTGTTATATACCTTCCTCTTGAGGGATAGTGGTAGACTACCATTCATGATTTGATAATGCTTGCCGAATGAGCCCCATCCCATCCTTATTCTTCTAGTTATTTCACTCTCATGGTTCGGCTCCGCGGTTACTACCTGTCCTAAGTAGACGTACTCCTTTACAACTTCCAGTGTCTCGCCACCTATCGCAAAGGGCTGTTCTCTGCCAAGATTGTTCCACATTACTTTAGTTTTATGCATATTAATTTTCAGACCTACTCTTCTACTTTCCGTATCCAGTTCAGTAATCATAAGCTGTAATTCGTCTCCCGCGTTACTCATCAATGCAATGTCATCAGCGAATCGCAGGTTACTGAGATACTCTCCATTAACTCTTATCCCTAACTCTTCCCAATCTAGGGCCCTGAAAACCTCCTGTAAACACGCTGTGAATAGCATTGGAGAGATCGTGTCTCCCTGTCGTACGCCCTTCTTTATTGGGATTCTATCGCTTTCTTTATGGAGGACTATCGTGGCTGTGGATCCGCTGTAGATTTCTTCCATTATGTTTATATAGGCTTCGTCGATGCCCTGATTCCGCAGTGCCTGCATGACTGCTGATGTCTCCACCGAATCAAATGCCTTCTCGTAATCTATGAAGGCTATGTATAGGGGTTGGTTGTATTCCGCGCATTTCTCTATCACCTGATTGATAGTATGAATATGGTCTGTCGTTGAGAAGCCTGTACGAAATCCTGCCTGGTCCTTTGGTTGATTGAACTCTAATGTCGTATTAATTCTGTTAGCAATTACTTTTGTAAATAGCTTGTAGACAACGGACAGTAAGCTGATGGGCCTGTAATTTTTCAGGTCCTTGACGTCCCCTTTCTTATGGATCAAGATGATGTTGGCATTCTTCCAAGAATCTGGTATCCTCCCTGTCGAGAGACACTTCGTATACAGGGTGGCCAGTTTTTCTAACATAATCTCTCCGCCGTCTTTCAACAGGTCTGATGTTACCTGATCCTCACCAGCTGCTTTGCCTCTTTGCATTCGCTTTAGGGCTTTCTTTACTTCTCCGGTCAATACTGGTGGGATGTCAGATTCCTCTGGGCTATTATTGCTTCTTACGTTATCATCCTGACTGTCTCGGCTGCTGTACAGATCTCTGTAGAACTCTTCGGCTACCTCAACTATTCTATCCATATTGGTTGTGACTTTGCCTTCCTTGTCCCTTAATGCATACATCTGATTTTTGCCTATGCACAGTTTTGTCTTCGTAGCTTTGAGGCTTCTTCCGTTCGTTAGAGCATGCTCAATTCTCTCCATATTATACTTTCTTATGTCGGCTACTTTACGCCTATTGATTAACTTGGAAAGCTCCGCCAGCTCTATTTTGTCTGTTGCATTTGAGGCTTTCATGGTTTGACGTTTCTTAATGAGGTTTTTCGTCTCTTGGGATAGCTTACCAGTGTCCTGTCTAACGACTGTACCCCCGACTTCCACTGCACACTCCTTAATGATACTAGTCAGATTATCGTTCATTGCGTCAACGCTAAGGTCGATATCCTCGGTTAAAGCCGCGTACCTATTCTGAAGTGAAACTCTGAATTCCTGTACTTTCCCTCTCAGAGCTAGTTCATTAATCGGCTTCTTGCGTATCAGTTTCTGCCGTTCTTTCCTCAAGTCTAGGTGAATTCTAGATCTTACCATTCTGTGGTCACTGCATCGGATCTTGTTAACTACTTCCACATCCTGTACAATGCCCGGGTGTGCACACATTATGAAGTCTATTTCATTTTTAGTTTCGCCATTAGGACTCCTCCACGTCCACTTACGAGTAGCCCGTTTTGTGTAGAAGGTATTCAAGATCCGTAAATTATTGCGTTCTGCGAATTCTACTAGTAACTCCCCTCTGGCGTTTCTAGAGCCGATGCCATATTCCCCAACTGCATGATCTCCAGCCTGCTTCTTGCCTACCTTTGCATTAAAGTCGCCCATCAGTACAGTATACTGTGTCTTTACCTTACTCATTGCTGATTCTACGTCTTCGTAGAAGCGTTCAACCAGTTGATCATCATGGCTTGATGTAGGCGCGTAGGCCTGTACCACCTTCATCTTGTACCTCTTATTAAACTTAATTACGATACATGCCACCCTCTCATTAATGCTATAGTATTCCTCTATATTACCAGCTATATTTTTATGAATAAGGAACCCCACCCCTAGTTCTCTTCTGTCAGCTAAGCCACGATAGCATAGTACGTAAATGTGCGTGTGTTTAAAACCCGGGCGCAGGTGCAGTCAAGTAATGGTAGAAAAAGTCGTGACGAAAAAATTGGCCGCGTATCTGCGTGCTTCGCTGCAAATGTCATCGAAAGACGATAGTCTTCTGCCGGTCTCATCCGCGGCCACCTGTGATGCTGTTCTCGACCATTTCCGTCCTGGCATGACCAAGCGTCTTCTCGCCGCAAGCGCGGTGTTTTTGGCAGCGTGTAAAAAGCTGAGAAGGCGCGCAGAGCGACCACGAAAAGAGATTCTCTTGTTTGCAGCGACGAGGGCAGACTGCGCCAGCTATCGCGCGGCGGATGAAACACGCGGCACTTCGCGCGACCTCGGAGATAGACGACGGCTCTTCGCTTTTGCAAGGCAGCCCGCATTTTCAGCGCAGCCTAAGAAACACTAGGGTCTTCAGAATTAAGTATCTATGTATTTTCTATAAAAGAACACACCACTTAATACTTCCGTATTGTTGTTGCGCCTCAGATATGCGTAATATTTGCTTTTTGATCGACAATGTTCACAAGTATGCACAAAAACGACTGATCAAGTTGGCTGGGCGTTCAGAAAGCAGTCAAACTTTGGCCAGCCGCTGAATCGTGCGACGTGCCGACAAACAGAGAAACAGACAGACAGACAGACCAAAATTTCTCCGTTTAGGTATCCCAAGAAAGACTATCGTCTTTAAAACGTTGCCGTAAAGGCGGAGAATCTACGATGACAGGCAGGGTCAGAGGAAGCCCGCTCAAGAGGTTCGTTTGGCTGCGAAACGCTAGAACGTTGTCGCAGAGCTTTTAGTCATTTCGTAGATCGCTAACGATAAGTTTCTCGAATTCTGATGCCAAATGAAATGGTCCTCACATGACATATGGGATCAATGAACAACCTTCTTCACTGGCCCGGAAATTGCAGGAAAAAATTTCGGGACTGCGGCCCGCAGACCCCTGCCAGAGGGGCACACTTCGAACATTAGGTGCATAAACTTTGTGAGTTCGTGGTTACCTTTCACACACCTTTCACGCGTGTACGTGTAACACCTTTGGTGATGTAGGATTTTGAAAACGAATGAATAATTCATACTAGCCCTGTATTATTCCGTTATAGAATAATTCCATTTCCTCTATTGCAGGGGTCTCAAACACGCGGCCTGCGGGCCGCATGCGGCCCGCGAGGCTCTCGAATGAGGCCCGCGGCCCGCACATGACGGTCTCCACCACACATTTTAAAACAATTTCTTATTATGTATGCTCATGAGATACACAGACCTGACTGGTTTAAAGCATTGACACCGTGAGGCATCCCATGAGTCACTTTGTTTTGAAACATAACAGTAAAACGAAAATTGTATTTCGTAATCAGCGTCCAGATTTGAGTCAATTTGCAGATCGGTACCGACATGTTGTTGGAATCCTAGCACCAATTTCCTTCAGAAATGACCGCTATATGAAATATGGGAAAGTTTTTTTTTTTCAACAAACTCCCCCCCCCCCCCCCGCTCTTACCTACATCCTTCACTGCCCCGGCCCCTGCGGGGTAATTATCGTGACTGCGGCCCGCTGGCTGAGGTGAGTTTGAGACCCCTGCTCTATTGCATAAATAATATATCCTATGATTATATTTCTGGTGCCCGTAATATGCATATACTTCTGAAGTGCCTGTAGTGTGCGATGACTAGAAGAGCAAGCAAGAAGGAGATTGTTAATATTGTGATCATATTAAAAAAAGAAAAAAAAACGCGAGGCATGCGCGAAACGCACAACGTAGTCAAAGCGGTAGCTGGTTGAGCTGCCCTTCAAAAGTCAGTTGTAAGCTTTCTTGGGGCAACTACAAGTTCGGTAGTACAACTAAAAGGTACCCACTACGTAATAAATCATCATAATTTTGCGAAGCTGGGAAGTACCCGCTATGCTATTATTCATCAATCTGCGGAGAAGTGAGGCACCTGCGACACATCTGTAAGGCATTATGTGCAGCTCGTTGGTGCTGCGACTGATGACGGCGAAAAATTATGGTCGAGCCCTATATATTGCCCGGTTGGGAGACGTCAAACCACCCCCTCGTTAAGCTGTTCTCGTTGTGCTTCGCCTGGTGTTATTTTACTCTTCTAGCACGCTGTTCATCCGTTAGCGCTATATTACATATACAGCTCCTTTTTTGCGAACGGGTTTCAAGCACAGGCGTAGCTCTGGGGTAGAATACTCGAGTGCGACGCAGAGAGCCTGGGTTCACATTCCGTTCCATCCTGAATTTTTTTTTTCTCAATGGGCGCGATAGCTGTTACGGACACTGGTGGCCACGGACAACTACGCCACCGAAATTTACTGTTGCTGTGAGGACATATGTCAAGAAGCGTAGTCTTGAGCTAGCAAAGAAAAAAAAAGAAGGAAGTGGAAATTTGCGCGTTAAAAATACAATATTGTCTGAAGGTTGTCGGCTCAACTTACGAATGCTTAAGAAAAAGACAAGAGCTGTTTCTAATTTTCGAGCAATACCGTGTGTGCTATCGAATCCCTGCTCGGCATATGCCCCCCCCCCCCCCCCCCCCATTCTGGCTCAATATTGACAACTCACTATTTGTTTTACAAAGAAACTTGGGAAAAACCTACGCACTTCAAGCCCAAATAATATACTACCTTCACACGGACTTTCCGCTACGTTTTAAATCGCGATAATTCTTTCTGCATCCACTGTATGGAAGATGGTCTCCGACGACAGCTGAGTACGCACTCTGCTTGAAGACATGGTGTCAACAGCAGTGCACTGCCACACAGGGACTTCAATGAAGGTTCGCGACCCCGATTGTGAGAGCGTCTACGTGCGTCTGTGTCGGAGGTTAACCACGTGCTCGAAAGCTTACGGCCCTCACGAGACTGCCACTTAAGGCCGAGGCATCAGGCCAACGGCCGAAGAAGCTGGAGGCTTCTGTTGTGAGGAAATTGCGGCAGAGCTGAAACCTTGGCTTTAGCCAAGCGCGAACTTTGCTATTCGCGCTCCCGTAGGAATAGCGCTGCGACCACCCGGCACAAAGGATGTCGTTAGCGCCACACACGTGCCGACGGAGTTGGCTAGAGCTCCGCAGGGAGCCGCCGTCCTAGCTTTATCCTGCCAAGCGCAGAACCGAGATGGAGAATATACGCTCTGGTTCCGAAATTGTCCCGGACGCGCATGGGGCAAGTCATTCTCATTTACGTGTTTGTTTGTCTACCGCTGATTGATGAAGTGAAAAAGTATTTAGAGAGAGTGATGACGCCAGAATGTATGGCTGAATGAGGAAAACTATATCCCCTGTCGTGCGGCATCTATTATTTAACTTTACGGATAGAGAATGGTGTTGCTAGTGCGGTATAGCACTCAACTGTTTCTGCTAGTCCCTCTGTCTTCTCTTGCTGACTGCAGAACTTGGAATAATGATAACCGTCGGGTGAGTCCGTAGCTGTTGCATGTAGTCAGTCCCGGTAAAACACTAATAACAGCTATAGCTATTCCAGATGTTATGTTTCGCGAGCTTCCCGGCAACGTTGTGCTGTTCAGTGAAGAAGATTAATGAAGAGTATGGAAACATTTCATGCTATTATCAACATAAAAAAAAAGTGGATCACTCATTACCAGATAAAAACTGGCATAATGCAAATGTCTATATCTTCAAAGGATTCTGGTGTGCACACAGGCTTCCGCTTACTTTGCAAATATTTAAGTGAACCTCACTGGGTTCCATGCAAAGTAGGGTAAGGTGCAATAAGGCACTGGTAGAGGTGACCACCGATAAGCGACGCCAGACTATCGACTGAGAAGCCGATGCGAACGGGACGCGATTACGCTATCTCCTTCTACTCTTGAAGGCGACGCTCAAGCGTTCTCCGAGATTTTATGCGCATAGCTTGGGCAACAAGCAACGAAGTGAGGCAAATAACTCATACTAGTATTATCATGGTGAGTATAATTATAGCTCTATGGTAAACACAACTTATTTTGAACTCGCATAAACAATATTATCACGCGGTCATGGCGGTGAAGAACGCGAACTCACTCAGATAAAAATGAAAAACTTTCCTTGGGTGAACCTTGTGGCAAGAAAAAAAAGGAATAACTTTACACTAGCAGTGTAAAGCTTAAGAAACGGTGAAACTGGTCGACCTTAGGGGCTTAACTTGGTCTTGTTAGCTGATGCTAGGCCTTTCCTTGGCGTAGACAGAGTAAAGTCGAAAGACAGTCTGTCACTGACCATGCAATGATGTCCAAACTCCGGCGCCAGAAACTATCGCGCGAAGCTGGCTGTGGCACTCCCGGTAGAAGAGCGGGTCTTTTGTCGCTCGTACTCGGCTCGCGCCACGCCGGTCAAACTCGGCGCGGCGGCTGCGCCGACTGTCTCCGTCTGTGGGCGTGGCTTGGTGGCGACTGCTCCTCGGCGCATGCGCGGCTAGGCGAGGGTAAACCGAGGTGGTGCGCAGCTGTGGCTTGGTCATTGATAAGCAGCGGCGCGAAGGGTTTCTGCGGACACCCGACGTTTCAACTAGAGATTTAAGAGCTTCTTTCTTAAAAGAAGTAACACGCTCAGTGCAACGATAGCTTCGAGCACAATGGTCGGTCGTCGGTAATGTAGTAGTCCATGAAACGCGTCGGCTTTAGTACCACATGCCTGACCGGACCTTCCTGTATTATTGCTGGTGCTAGCCTTAATTCTAAAAGGAACCCAACTACTCGCGTCGTGCACGCAAACTTATCAGTACACTGTGAAACAGTCGAAAACATTCTTGAGCGACTTGCGTCAAGCTTCAGTCACACGTGTAACGGTAACATAGAAATGAACCCGTGTGGCAATATAGACCTTATGTGCACGTCTGTATTGAGGATACGTAAAAAGTAGTAGGAACCATAAACAAAAGTGCACATATTCTGCCAGGTATTACAAGGCGAACTTTACTTGAACCCCGAAGGCGCGGCGATTGTCTCAAGCGCAGACCCCACGGACTGTGTTTGCACAAGCGATGATGAAACAGCATGAACGACGTAACGGTTCTCAATAAATGGGAGCAATGGCACAGTGCCTTGTTTCGTCTGTTCCAAAATGAAATTCTCCGCGTCTTTCACATCATAAGGCAAACATACTATTTTCACAATACTTTTAATACGGTATTTTTCCTTACTTTGTGCTTGATTCCACGAGAGCGAGACGAAGTTCTGTTTTATCAGGAGAACTGCCAATATTTTCAAACTCGTCGAATGTGAAAAACAGTCGTGATTAGCTTTCGCATAGAGCGTGTGCTGAACTTTACATCAGTAGCAACACTGTCAGCAGAGAGCTCGAGCGCCGTGTCTTTTCTAGAAAGCAGGTAGTTTGTCACTTTAATTTAGTTGAAAAATAAAGTTCCTACAGACGACTGCAAGTTAGTTGTTCATAAAACGTTAATGAGGACCTTGCATGAATACACATTGCATGTGGTGTCAGGTGTTGTCGAATAATTATGCGTGAGATGCTCCAGCATTAGAGTTCGTCCTGAAGAATGTCTGTTATGATAATTGATCGGATATCTGAAAGCAACTTCTCCCCTCAGCGTCACGCAATCGGGACATCACGACCTAGCCTATATACCTGTGAGCGGGCCTTCCATCTTTATCATATTGCTTATGGAAGTTTGTGATTGAACGCTTGTGTTTCTTGTACCAATTCGTCCGTGGTACGTACTCGAACGTGCGAGACTCATCTGTGCTCAAAATATTTTTCATTGTAATCTGTAGGTTATTTTCACTATTTTTCGAACACTATCCCACATGAAATGTGATCTAGAAGGCTTTAGTGACTTCTATATTTATAAACTTATATTGTGCATTTGGGGTTCTCTGATTCTTCAGCAAAATGATCTCAGAGATTTTATTACCTACATACTTATGAATTTATATAGTGCGTTTCGTGTTCCCTGATTGTTTATGACCTGTTTTGCAGGCAGTACCATGCTCTAAGTTCTCAGTTTTTATGCTCGTTTATTTTACATTATCAGTGTAATCGTGGAATGTCTTTCAATGCAACATGGAAACATTTTTTTTAAATAGACAATTCAGCAGATAACCATCTCGCGCACTAACTATTACAAATATAGGGTCTCAGTGTTCATTGTCGTTTGTTCGTACGCCATATAATTTAAACACGTGCATAAAGTTTTACTCAGAAATTCGTAACTTGAAAGACGTGAAAAATTAGGAAACCACGTATCATTTTCCCGCCCGACGAATTTAAACGCGACGTCAATACTTTTATTATAACGACTTGTATGCGTAATTGCGCGAGATAAGTGCGCCAGGTCGCTACAATGCTGGCCGTTACGGGTAATGATAAGCTCTGATGCAAGTGTTCCAGTCGAACTTACTCCAATGTTGAACGAACTGAAAGCGCTAGAAGCGAAAGTACGTGCATTACTTAGCCCTAAATTGTCGCGTTGCAATCCACGAGTTCTGTACAAGCGTAACCAGTTGTTAATGTGGTAGAAAATGTGCACCTCTTAAAAAGAGTTTTGTCGCTCAGATCTGTCTCACCTCAACAGACTCATGAAAGCGCGGAGTTAGGAGTCTTTCGTAGAACAACCTTCTTGAGCAATTTGTCATCATGCCGAAGTGCTCCCGTTAATTTTGTGGGACTGGTTTTCAAGAGTAAATTCCATGCACACAGAAACAACTAAATCACTTTAAAGAAACATAAAACGCCGTTACGGAAAGTTTCTAATTGTTCTACGAATGGTTGGCAGCTTACAGCTGCAAACGAGCCGTGCATTTAGAGAAAGCATGTTTAACGATGCCTGTCCTGTAAAAGCGCGTATTTCATAGTGAATGTTTCATTTCTCTTTTCTTCCAGAGTCCGAATGCTGGGAACGAACTGCTACACACGAAATTAAATGTCCACAAGGCTGTTTTTCCTCGTCGGCAATTAGCGAATGATTATACCTGAGAGCAGGCGTTCTCTTTTAATTGCTTTTTGATGTGCTACATCGCCTGGAATAAATGGCAGAACCGCGACGCCTAGTTTTCGACATTAGCAGTAATTTATTTAAATGCTGTATGCGGGGCAATTGAGCTCAAGCTGTCGTACACACAGACGTCATTTGGGGTTAGGCAGTCACTACCGTTCGAAAATTTCTGGTCTGGTCTCTTTTAATTATCTTCATTTCGGACCATATGACGACATTCCTAA
Source organism: Rhipicephalus appendiculatus (assembly GCA_030522465.1). Taxonomy (NCBI): domain Eukaryota; kingdom Metazoa; phylum Arthropoda; class Arachnida; order Ixodida; family Ixodidae; genus Rhipicephalus; species Rhipicephalus appendiculatus. The sequence continues at coordinate 28,979 of JALIZH010010891.1, read as the reverse complement.
GTTAATATGATGGCTTTTCTGCTAACAGTGCCATCAATGTGTGAGTTGAGAATGCGGGAAGATTTTTCATCTGGTGGCGCCCCTTAATAAAGCGATATTACCTTCTTGTTTTGTTTCACAATACCATTAAGTGAAATAACGGTTGTATGAGCCGCAGCTGATGTCGATTAGTGTAATCGCTATTAAGGCGAAAGCCTTAAATGCCTCACCAAACGCAGAACTTTACCGTCGGCGTACAAAGGCGTCGAGAACGAGTGATGCAAAAAGTCATGATTACGTACGGACGTCGCCATATGACATCACGATGACGGCACGGAATGCCAAAATTAATCGCGTCATTATGACGTCATCGTGACGTCACTGTGACGTAACGTGACGCATATGATGACGTCACCGCATGACATCGTAGCTAGGTCAAGCGAAGGTGGTCCGCTCATGGAGCCAATTTAAAACCAGGTGGAGTGCCTGCCATCTTGGAAGCAGTGCAAACCACGGTGGGTGCAGAAAGCTTTCGAAGGGTGGCAGGGCAGGATCCATACATCGACTGAAAAGGAAAACAAGATGGCGTTCGCCTTCGAGTCGTCTTAAGGGAATACATAAGCGACCCTGTGAATTTTCTTCCTTTTGTTTCCATCCAAGGGATGCAAGCAAAAAAAATGCCCCCCCACCTCCCCGAAGGGAATCGTGAGGAAATGCGAATGCATTTCGCGCGCGCTTCACTCCATTTATATATGGTGGTTGTGGTTCGAAGAAGGAAAAGGCGCCTAATTTCTGCAGCCCGGTCGGGAGCACGGCGCAGCGCCTGTTTTTTTTTTTCTTTATCGCGGTAGCTCCGCTGAGCTCCCGCGATGCGAGCGCCCTCACGCGCCAGAGCGCGCTCCTCCTCTCCACTTTGCTAGGGGCGAGGATAAGCGCGCGCGCCCGCAGCTTTTGCTATGGTAGAGAGAGTGAGAGCGGAGAGATAACACCTGCCGGCGCGCGGACACCTCCTCAACCTATCCTCCTCCCCGCGGACAACGCCGGCCAACGCCGGACAACGCCGCCTGACATAGCCCGACTAAGAAATGCATTGGCATTTAAAAACACATTAAAGAAGTTTTACGGGTGCAACTTTCTGTCAGTCTACGTATATTCGCGAGATTTACAACATTGCACAGACAGGAGAGTCGTTCATCTTCACTTAAACAACATGCCAAAACAGGATGTTACAAGGATCCTTTCAAAGCATCACAGGCTATATATGGAATGTCTTACATAAAAAAAAATTCTATTGAAAGGAAATTCACACGAGGTTGTCTAATGAATACGGCGCGACAAGGCTGCGCTCATGATCTTCGGTAATTTTTTTTTATTACTAAGGCGAGAGCCTTCGATGCTTCATCAAACGTGCCAATACGAAGGATAAACGAAGTCACGCGAGCAGAGACGACATCCATGATGACGTCATCCTGTGATGCAATTAACCATGAAGTTACAGATCAAATGTGAAGAGATTATCGCAATTTCATTATCAAATAAGTTTGATTTATATTATATTATTATGCATCATTGTGACAATATATTCACGGAGTGTCTGTAAATTTCGAGACAGGCGTCATCGAAAAATAATGCACAAGAGCATTGGCCCTGATACGCTGCTAATCTTCAATATATTACCCTCCTTGTTGTACAAGCAATTGCACAGCTGTACAGTTTCTGGATTCCTGTTTGGAAGTCTTTTGGCCCGACAGTGTTGAGTTGTTTCGTCAAAGCCCTCTTGATGTCCGTAATTCAGTTGAAATGTTTTCCTTTCAACGCCATTTTGACTTTTGGAAAAAGAATATGGTCCGCTGCCTTAAGGTCAGGTGAATAGGGTGAACAGGTTGAAACACGTCACCCGTTTCTTTGCCAAAAATGTGTGTTTCAATCGCTCTGTGGCATGGTGCATTGTCGTACAACAAGAATCAGTTACGCGAATGAACCATTGCGGGCCGGACCTGTTGCATTATCTGTAGTAAGCCTGCTAAAATGTTTGCAGATTGCAGCATTCGCAGTTTGTCCTTCTGAAATGAATTATTTATGCACTGCACCTTGCCAGTAAAAAAAATACAAGCATTGTCTTCACACCCGACTTCTGGATGCGCAGTTTTTTTTTTCTCTTTTTTGTTGTGGGGAATCCTTCCCCCACCTATGCTGATGATTGCCTCTTTGTAGCAAAATCGTACGAATGGAAGAGTGATTCAAATCAGTTATAATTTTTTAAAACCATTTGGAATCATTTTCTCTCAGTTGAACCCACTCCAGACACGTAGATACCCGGTCTTCTTTTTGCTCTGTTGTGAGACAGTGGGAAACAATTTGGAAAAAAATCTTGCCTCTTTTCTAGATCCTATTTCACAATCTTACTGGCAGGATTCTTGCTCATGTTTAGGTCCTGCGTTATCATCCTGAGAGACTGACAACGGTTTTTAGACAGCAATACTTCTTTGCAGACTAGTTGGTTCATATTTGAAAACTCGATTAGCTGCGCAAGCAGAAGGAAAAAGGAGGGAGACAGGACAGAGCGCAGACGGCGCTCTTTCCTGGCCGTGCAGCCACGATTCACGATCAGACGTATACACATGAAGTGTCATTATTTCGCTATGCCCATTTAAAGTTTGTGTGATTATATATCCCTGCCTGCAATGTTTCTACGTATACGGCCCTATACACACATATTGCACCCTATAGCTTACTTTGTACTATACACAATTAAGCCGCTAGAGCTGTGGTTCCCAGTCATGGGTGTTTCAGAGACCCCTTGTGGACCGGTGGAAGTGATGAGGGACCTCTTGAAATTAGAAGGTAAGAGAGGGGGGGGGGGGGGTCGTAAATTAACAAAACCTGCAACGTGCAATAGTTGCGTTTTATTTCTACCTGGCAAGGAAGGGTCAAGCTGAATGGCCACAAAAGTGTGATATCAACAACTTGTCAATAAGCTGCATGGTCTGCAGCCGCATTCAACCTGTTTCTAGTTATGTTTGACCTTCAAATATGCAAACCTATAACAAGTATACTAGCGCGCATATGTGGTAGAAAACTGCAACAAAAGCTTTAAAACCATCTCATGGTGAAGAGAAAACATAAGTCAGCTCCGCCTCAATAGAAGATTGTTATGCGGCGAAGCATACAAAAAAATCAAAAGGGGCCGCTTTCAAGGAACGCAGCATGCCTCTTAAAGAGGCGCCTGTTTTTTTTTTTTTTTTAATTTATTTTCTTTGAGGATGGCTTTCGCGAACCCCCCAAAAATGGCTCTGTGGACCATCTTGGGTCTGTGGACCCCCCATTTAACTACAGCACTAGATTAACGCGGTTGTTGCAGTAGAGATTATACTGTTGCCTTTTTCTTTGACCTCAAGTGTGCAGCATGCTCAAGCAAGGCGTGTCCCTGGTGCTCGGGCCTCGCACTCCCTCCGTGGTGTCCGTGCTGGGATCCACCTGCAGCGCGTTCCACGTGCCCCACGTGCAGACCAGCTGGAGTGCGCCGGTGGCCGATCCCGCTTCGGGCCAGCGGCTGTTCTCGGTCAACGTGTATCCGCATCCGGACGTGCTCAGCCGGGCCTACGTCGACCTCGCGCTCAAGACGAGCCGCTGGAAGAGCGTCACCGTCATCTACGAGGAAAGCGACAGTGAGTACATCAACACCAGCCCAATCAAGTGTGTAACCATGTTACGACGGTATGAAAAAATTTCTGTGGCTCACACCACAGCCCTCGAGGTCTCACTCCCCGAGCCGCGGTCGATTCCGTGGCTGCCTCCGCTCCCGAGAGCGCGGCGATGACAACATCGGTAACAACACAACAGCAACCGGAATCATCGTGGGGCGATCGCCTGACCACATTCAGGGATATCACACGACATTGCAGGTTAAACAGGCGCAAATACTCACGACCACACGACAAACGGCAAAATACTCAGAACCACACGGCCACAGACAGGTCGTATTTTTGAGATCATTACAAAGACACAATAACCCCAGCCCGGTGATCCTACACCTCTGTTACACGAGCCTGTACCCGACGCACGCGTGTAAAGCATGCGGGGAAAGAGCTGGGCGGTGGCACATGCTTTGGGAATGTGCCGGAACATGAAGGCCACTTTGTACATTCTAAAGTGTGTTCGGCGAAAGCGTGTGGCCGTTCCACTGACTATGCCATGTCTTTTTTTTCTTTTACACTCTCAATGGGATAACACACAAAGCGAATGTGTGCGTGCTTTTTTTTAATTTTTTTTATCGCGAGTCGCAGCGAGACGCGAGACTAATGTTCCTCCGTTCGCATGCGTTAGTATTTTCTCGCGCTTTGTGCATTGTGCAAACGCGATAGCGTTCCAGCGCTTAAATTGACGGGCCCTTCGTAAATTCGAAGGTGTATTCCGTGAACGCCTGGGTCCATTGAGACAGCGTCGGTCAGAATGATTGCAAACGCTGGGCACAGCCAAGCTACGCAAGCAAAGAGCGAGCGCTGTAGAGTCCGACGCGACCGGCGTCCGTTTGCGCATCCCGGCGGCCACCTGGCTCCATGCCAGAGCTCGGATGGACGGGATGGATGGACATGGACGGACGGACGGACGGACGGACGGACGGACGGACGGACGGACGGACGGACAGACGGACAGACAGACAGACAGACAGACAGACAGACAGACAGACAGACAGACAGACAGACAGACAGACAGACAGACAGACAGACAGACAGACAGACAGACAGACGGACGGACGGACGGACGGACGGACCGCCAGACGGACGGACGGACCGCCAGACGGACGGACGGACCGCCAGACGGACGGACGGACCGCCAGACAGACAGACAGACAGACACCGGACGGACGTGAGCATGAGACATTAAAGGCTTTCGCCTTAATTGGAGATCAATCATCGCCGCTGCCATCGCGCTGGGGCCGAGGCCGGACGCCGCCGCGGCCATGGTCGCTGCTGCCGATCACCTCCGTCGGCGTCGTTGCCGCTGGGAGGTGGTACCTAGCGTCGATGAGCTGGCCGACCAGCTTTTGGGCCTACCGGCAAGCCGAAGATGCCGCCCGGGTCCAAGGACTTCGAGCCGTCACCTGATTCACCGCCGTCATCATCAATGGAGGGTGGAACGGGACAGGGGTAATCCCCTCTTCCCCTCGCCACGCGCGATGAATGAGTGAGTGAAACAACTTTATTGACGATCCGGCATAAAGAGGGGGGAAGGGGTAGGGGAATTAAAGCGAGACACTAGCGTGCTCGGACGTCCCGGAGCAGCAACCTACTCGCGTCAAACCCGTGGGGGGCGCCGCTTTCGGCCGCTGGCGTTCCAGGATGCTAAGCACGTGCTGGACCACGTCTCTTTGGTTGCCTAGCTCTCGGCTGATGATCTTGCTGCTGATGGCAGTTGGCATTGCTTCTTCTTGGTTACCCGGCGGTGGCGCACAGTCCCAGAGGAGGTGTCTCTGAGTGGCTCGCGCCTTCTTGCAGTGTTGGCATATATCCGTGGTGTATACCTCCGGGCAGACGTGCTTTGCCCAGACGGGGGGTCCATATGGCTTGTACTTGCAACTGCCGTAGTGTGGCTGCTTCGCTGCATTGTAGGTCTCGGTGAGGCGGTGGGTAGAGGCGTCTGCTCGTTCTGTACCTCTGCAGAACGTCGCCGTAGGTTGTGATGGAATACTCTTCGTCTTCGGCATCGGGTCGTTGCAGCTCCGAGGAATGCGTTGATGGAGACCCGCGGCTAGTTAGCACGGTGTGCCTCCGTATCTGCCTCCTCGTTGCGGTTCGGGCCCGTGTCCAGCTCCCCGGCGTGCGCAGGGGAGCTGGACTTGACGGTAACGTTGGTTTCCGGTCTTGCTGCCGGACTCACTTTAAATAAAGCTTATTCACTCATTCATTGCCTGCCTGGTTGCAATTTACTGAATCCGAGCTATGTAGAGAGAAGAATAGACTGCTGGGCGAGTTGTTAATCCATTATGAGGAGAAGTGTGCAAAAAACGTAGACATAGGGAGAAACGGACAATACAAGCGCCTACTAACAACTGAAATTTTAATGGAAAAAAACGCAGAATATAAGGGGCAAGAAAACCACGTGCAAGAATAAACAGCAGAAAGGAACTACATGTGCGCATTGGGTAGACAACCCCCATCAAAACCAGCAAGCTCCTAAAAAAAGGAAATGACTGTTCGGTGCTGGAGGGAGAGAGACGAGAGCCATCCACGCCGCGTTCTCGGAATGACCGAGAACGCGGCGTGGATAATAGAGGCAAGCTCTAGCATTTGAGGAATCAGTCGGCAGAATCTATGCCAGAGAACCTAGGGGGGGGGGAGGGGGGAGGGGGAGGGGGGGGGAGAAGAGAATAAAAAAAGAAGTTAGAAATGGTGACATGAAGAGTACTGTCTCTTTCTTATGTGCGGTCTTGTTTAATTTATAATTGTTAGCGTTTAACGTCATAAAACCAACGATATGATTATGAGGGATGCCATTGTGGAGGGCTCTGGAAATATCGACCAACTGCGCTTCTTTAACTTGCACCTAAATCTAAGTACAAGGGCCTCAAGCATATCCGCCGCCATCGAAAATGCGGCCGCCGCGGTAAAAGGATTCGATCCCGCGACCTTAGGGGGAGCAGTTGAGCACTGTAGCCACTAGTTCACCGTGGCGGGTAACATAGCCACCCTTAACATTTTGTTGACAAGTGTATGGGGGAAAGGTAGGAACTTCGCCTAAACATATTTGTGGAATACGCTACAAGTGAAAATGGGCAAAGGCCGAGTAATCAGTAAAAGAAACCAGAACAATGTGACTCGTCGAATAATAGTGACGCGGTAGTTAATGATAACTCACCGAACACGTGCTGACAAATCAAAATCGCTCGAAAGATCCAGTAGACTTCAAGAAGGATGGTGGAACTTTGTATAGTTCTGTACAAGCAAGCTTCTCGCTTTATTTCACTCAGAAACGGTGCGAACAAAACATACGAGATGAATGCAGCCTTGACGAACAGCAGAGGTGGCGCTGATGTAACCAATCTCCATCCTTCTTACTCGAGCTTTTTTGGCAAGTGGATTCCAACTTGTAGAAGGCAATGATAAAAAAAATGGAGCTCTTAGGCTTAGCTTATCGTCTAATTTTGCAACCGTGTAATAAATTTACAACATTCTGCTACGCGGTACTCTTAACAGTAAGCACGGTTGTCGCGTTGTAAGTATACGTGTGCGATAATTGTTCTTGACATACTTTACACCAGTCAAATATTCCATTTATTCCATTCCTATTGACTCCAGAACTGACTGTTTAAAATTGTCAACTCTTTATGGTTCTCGAATATTGATGTTTTATGAAAAAAGTCAGTTTCGCCGCAAGGGCGAAGCAATGAATGCTATAGCAGCAAATTGGAGTGTCACGCAAAGAACTTCAAGCAACTCGAAGTGTGCAGCGCGCTGCTCAAAAACAAAGGACGCGGGAAAAGACCACACAAAGGACGAGCGCGAACTAACAATGTTCACAGCTCGACACTTCAAACGCGCGCTGCTCAAACACAAATAAGAACGCACGAAACGTACAGCTGCCGAAATATTTAACTATCCTCTGCTAGCGCCATAGGATGGAAACGAAGTTGCAAAAAATTGTTTTTTTTGGGCATGTGCTTTGTGAACATGCACTTGTCTTCACCCTTTTTTGGACCTTAATTGAATCATATGGCGAAGATACACCGAAAAAACTGCCGCTTGTGCACGATGGTTAAAGATTTGGGCGACTGTACACAGAGGTAAACAAAGGACGAGTGCGAACTAACAACTGTCAAAATTGTTACTTCGCTCTGTTTGAACAGCGCGCTCATTTCGCGAACGGGGCCGCTGCTGCGAGCGAAGTGACCTTCGTGCGCTCTGTAACTTCAAGCTAAATCTTTCCGGTGAAAGCAGAAGACGTACAAACCACCCCCCATCCCGAGATAAGCGCGCGCGCATGGGCGACCACGCCCCGTAGGGCAAAGTGCACGTGATAGACGAGCGCACGAATCGCAAAGAGTGGGGCGCCGACCTCAAAAGCCTGCCCGTCGAGCCATCTCTTTGGTAATGCAGGAAAGCCACTCAAATGCTCCTTGAGATCGGCGTACCATCAGCGGTAAGTGACGTATATAGATAGCTCGTCGTTAGTATGCTGAAGGACGTACGCTTTCATGGGCTAGCCGTCTAACGCCGCGCGCCCCAGAGTGAGAAGTCACCCGTTCGAATCCGCACGTCGGAAAACATTTTTCTGAATTATTTTTCTTGGTGGCTTATATATATATATATATATATATATATATATTGCTACGAAGCGCTGTCGCAGATGAAGAGGAAGACAGTTTAGAGGAAGACAACGTTTCCTGATACGCGCGTGGACGGACTGTCTCTGCCCTGTATGCCTGGCTCTAGGTGTCTGTATATACCGTGTAAATATATTTTTCCAACGCCTTTTCTCCCCGTAACATTTTGGTGGAGAGTGCGGGTTCTCCCAGCATTCACGACGCTTCTACTCAGCGGCCGCTTCTTGACCACCTTCGCGATGCATGCTCACGACGAGGACGAGAATACCTCAGACACTTCGTCGACCGTGCCTGGAACGACCGCACCGCGACCAACGGCTTCACAACCAGCAGCACCACAACCACTGGCGCCACAGCCAGCCACGCCGCAACCAGCCGCCACAAACCGCACCGCCGTCCTCACACAGCCGCGCGACCCAGGCACCTTTTCCTGGTACCGACAACACTGACGTCGAGGATTGGCTTCAGCTCTACGAACGGGTGAGCGCTCTGTACAAGTGGGGCCCGACGCTCATGATGGCCAATATCCTCTTTTACCTTGAGGGAACGGCAAAAGTTTGGTTTTGCAACCACGAGCAAGGAGATCATGAGCTGGGACATCTGCAAGCAAAAACTCATTGATCTGTTCGGCAAGCCCATTGGGTGACGTCGGGCTGCCCAGAAATAACTCGCGTGCCGACTCCAGACCTGCACCGAGTCATACGTGACCTACATCCAAGATGTGCTCGCGCTCTGCCGCAAGGTTGACGACAGGATGCCAGAAACTGAAAAGGTCGCGCACATTCTCAAAGGAATCGCGGATGATGCCTTTACACTTCTGGTATTCAGAAAGTCGTCGACAGTGGACGACGTCATTAACGAATGCCGGCGCTATGAAGAAGCGAAACGTCGCATTACTCCAAATTTTTCACGCCTTCCCAACACGGCTGCGACGTCTACTTGCGAGAACATCCGTCCCCCACCTGCTCCTGCTGCAACCGAGAATATTGTACGCCTCGTCCGCCGCGAAATTGAAGCTGCAGCTCCAGTTCCCTCGCAAGTTCGTGGCCACGACGATTCACATACAATTTCCCTAATACAGACCGTTGTACGCCAGGAGCTCGCTAACGCGGGACTCCAGACGCTCTGCCCAGTGAACAGACCTAACTACCGTCCACCCGGTCCACCTGATCTGCCCCGAAACTCGTACGTCCGTCCCCCCTTACCGGAATTCGTCGGAATGGCGAACCCCCGATGACAGGCCTTATTTCCTTCTGCTGCGGACGCGTCGGCCTATATTTCCCGCCACTGCCGTAGTACCTGGAACTCACAGCCCTGGCCGAGCTATTCCAACAACCGACGTCCACCTGGTAGTTCTCGCCTGCCCGCCCACCTTGAAGACGACGCTGCTACACCCTCGCCGACTGCACGACCACACCGCTCCCCATCGCCGTCAAGTCGCCTGCCTCGCTCTCCTCAGCGTCTTCGTTCTCCTTCCCCCTCCTACTCCCGCCGCTCCTCGGAAAACTAACGGGCGCAGCTCCTAGAGGTGAGCCTGCCTTGACGACCCGACCCGAAATTCCTCTGTTTACACTACCTGGACACAACAACCTGATCAAAGTAGACGTTGATGGCGCACCTGTTATAGCACTCATCGACACCGGCGCTCACGTATCCGTCATGAACTCGAACCTCCGTGCTCGACTAAAGAAGGTGCTCACTCCTGCTCCGATCGCTGTAGTTCACGTGGCCGATGGTGCTACTCCAGTTGTCATCGGGATGTGTACTGCACGTGTAACTGTTGCTGGACGCCATACTTCTGTTTTGTTTTACGTATTGGAGCAGTGTCCGCATGAAATCATCTTAGGGACTTGATTTTCTGTCGTCTCATTCAGCCCTTATTGACTGTGCTTCGGGTGTCATCCAACTCGCACTACCATATGCCGTTGAGCCTCAGGATCCTGCGCCGAGCAAGCTGTGTTCCACCGATTACGTTCGAGTCCCCCCTCTAGCCGTTACGTACACTGTCGTCCTTTATGAAAGGGAACACGCGAGCGCGTGGCCTACGCTCTGCTGAAGAAACCGACGGCTAACCGACGGCTGAAGAAAGCGTGTCCGCTTTTGGCGGCACCGCCCATTGTCAGAGCGGAGCGGGCGTGTTATCTAGCAGCGCTTGTCCAACGGCCATGACTCGTTATTTTGTTTGCCAATAGATGACGCCAAAAGCCGACGTGACTTCTTCGGCTGTCGTTTGATGACGCTTCAGGCAGCCGCCGCAGAGCGTAGGCCACGCGCTCGCGTGTTCCCTTTCATAAAGGACGACAGTGTACATCGACGTTTCTCCCGATCCACCCGTGGCTGACGGTGATTACGTCGTGTCACCCAACGCTGCCGTCCTCTGCTCGCAAAATGTCATGTTCCCGCACACGGTCATCAGTAACTATATATATATATATATATATATATATATATATATATATATATATATATATATATATATATATATATATACGGGACGTGACGGCAACGGCGACAGCAAAAACCAGCCGAAAGTGTTCATATAATTGTTATCATAATAAAACCTTTATGGTATCCGTATATAACTTTTCACAGGAGAGCAAAAATGCCGTCATGCTGGGCTGCGAGCGGATATACATTTGGTGACGTCATAGCCTCGGCAGTACAATCTGGGGGGGGGGGGGGGTCACCCCTATTTAGCGCAGCCCGGAGAAGATTACAGGCGGTGCCTAAGGAGCCTTGTGTGAAAAGGTCAATAAACATGCTTCGCTGGAATAAGACCCATTACAAGATTTCGGAACATTTTCAGGTGACGAAAGAAGGGATATCGTTCGAGAGGCTCCTTTATTTTTTAAACACAACCAAATGAAACCAACATGAGATAAAGCCAAGGAAAGCATAGATGACGTTATTTGCCGTTTTTTTTTTAAACTGTAGTGTAGTAATTACTACGAGAGTTGAAATGACTTAAAGTACATGAAAAAGGCACCCGTTCCGTCGAAACGCTTAATTCGAAGGTTGTGGGCTTGTATCTTACCGAGGGAAATGGAGGTTTCTCGTCCAATTCAATTCATTTCAACTGGCGTGATAATTGATACACTACAGTTAAAGAACAACAAAAAACGTCCTCCATATGTTATCCTTGGGTATATTTGTCTGTTGGTTTCATTTAACTGTTTGCTATGTATTTTTATCATCTAGCAGGGCAAAAAAAATTGTCGGTAATATTATGTTCACTCGCTCGTACAAATCGAACTAGGCTTAATTTTGTCCCCTCTTCATAGAACGATGAAATTGACATGTAAATTACTACTCAACATATTACGCCATAGTCCTCACGCAAGACGAAGCTTTCCTTTTCTCTGAGTTGTGACTACGTGCTTTGTCTTCTCTATTTGTCTGGGCTACGCAATGTTACGTCTTCGCACTCTAGATCCTCTTTGTGTGGTCAATAAACAAAAAAAAGAAATATTTCATAAAGCGCTCCTTCATTACAAGATACCCTCTCACAAATGGCATCCCTATAGCGCGTTTAATTTCGCCGTGTGTTAATTGAAATGTATTCGGCGAACTCTTATTATAGATAGCGCCGTGCTCCTCTCAGCTCATTTTTTTCTTATACTTAAACAAGGCAATGCCTGAAAACTACGAATAGGGTTTTCCTGCTTGACAGAGCTGTAAAAAAAAAAAGCAATATGCCTGGCGACTACCCAATGCGCACCAATTATTACTCTCACTCATGCGCTCAGTGGGTATTGTGCCACGGTGCTTTCAATTTTACGCTTCGCTGAAGCTTCACGTTATTCTCGGGCGTTTTCTGCAACAGGGTTTTGTGTAGCGCACGATCATCGATTGTGCGTCTCATATCGCAGTCCTCCGGCCAAGAGCGGTGCATTGGTTATCACCTGTCAAAAGGCAATTGCTATACATTCGCGATAACCAAGGTTTTAAAAAAAAGGCTCAGCTAACTCGATGAGCTTCTTCGAAGCTTTTATTGCGATAGCACTTATACGGGCAGTTTCGACGGGTTTTTACCGTCGCCGTCGCCGTCCTGTCCCGTATAAAGTCCAAACTGACAAGATCCCCAGCGCATCCTACGTTCTACCCGCGGGTAATAGCGTGCGAACGGGGGTGACCAACGCGGTTGAAGCAGAGATAAAACGAGCTGGCCCATCTCCGTCGCTCGGAGGGCGCATGCGACGGCCTGTTAGACCGGCTATCGAATGCTCAAGCAGAAAGAAAACGCCCCGCCCGTCTTTAACGAGCATGAAAAGACGCGAGGGGGGGGGGAGGGTATTTGATCGAGCAGCAACTGTGAACTTTGATTTTACGGGCGTGATCGCCATCGCTGGCGCGCGCGCTATCGATCTATCTCGGCAGCCATCAGCGGTCGGCTCATATACCCTTCTACGTGCTGCGCTCTCAACGCGAAGATGCTGTGCGAAAAGTGTCCCCTGGAGCGGCCGTATTCTCTTACACCAGCGTTTTGTAGAGTTGCGTGAGATCAAATTCAAAACAAGTTAATTAGCTGCCAGCCACACTTCGTATAGCATTACCATTTGTTGCTATCGCATTCACTGCTTAATCCTTGCGGTGAAACTATATATGACTTTTTTATAATCACAGATAGGCTTAAGCCAGTCAACAGACGAGTTGATAATTTGAGCTTCGCAAAGCATGAAGCTACCGAAAGCAGGTTACATCTGCGTGCACTTTTATTAAGTACTACAACCCAAAAGACAGTTTAAGCCATTGTGTTAAATGACTAGGCGAGCAAACACGCACACGAGAGCGAAGTCAAGACAGCAGAAACGCCCACTAAAAAGCGAAAAGCCGCACAGGGGCGGAAAAGAACAGCAGACACACAAAGTTATCGGCGCATGCCCAGTAGTCCCCCTCATGTAGACCCTTCCAGAACGTGGAGGGGTCTACATGAGAGATAACGGTTCAGGCAATTGATTTCTTCTTTATGCAAGTTAATCGAACGTTGGCTGAGGCATTCGCTAATACTACTATCGATATGCCAGGTTACAACCACGAGACGCGTTTCTTCATTCCTGTGCCGGTGTAAAGCTGCGCATTCATCGCATTTTGGCGGGGACATACCCTCTCGAGAATGTAAAGACAGATTAGATGGTAAGCCACCGTTTAGCGATCTCTCATGTTCCATTAATCTCTGGTTGACACAGCGACCCATTTCTCCTACGTAGAAGCGGCCGCAGCTAAACGCAATCTTATACACCACACCCGTACGGCAATAAGAAAAATTGTTAGGTGTTTAAATACACAAGGGTTAGTCCGCTTCTTGTCTATTGCCGGCTCATTCTTTCTCTGCAGGGTGCCGCCCCTGCCGTCAAAGTGTGAGCGGGTACTTGCGTTTCTTTTCTTGAAACCTTTTCGCAGGGTTACCAACTTTAGGGTAATCACCCTACCTGTAGGGTATTTTCGGAATTTTTCGGCTAGCGTAGGGTAGTAGGGCGGTGACGTAGGGTAATTTGAACACTTCGCTCGTCATTGATCATTGAAAAATGTAGAAGATCCGTGCGACATATCCGAAGGTTACATTCCTGGAAAGATCCGAATTGAAATTGCCTTAATTCCAATGTCGCCAGCACAAAAGACGAAAGATAATACGTCAAACAGCCTTGTGCCAGGTTTTTTTAAAATGCGAATGAATTTCTTAGTCGGGCTATGTCAGGCATCCGGCGTTGTCCGGCGTTGTCCGCGGAGAAGGAGGAGGAGGATAGGTTGAGGAGGTGTGCGCGCCGGCAGGTGTTATCTCTCCGCTCTCACTCCCTCTCCCATAGCAACAGCTGCGGGCGCACGCGCTTATCCTCGCCCCTAGCAACCGGAGCAGGTGGTGCGGGCGGAGTAGCGGAGAGTGAGTGGAGAGGAGGAGCGCGCTCTGGTGTGTGAGGGCGCTCGCATCGCGGAAGCTCGGCGGAGCTCCCAAGTGTGTAGAGAGAGTGTAGGAGTGGGTAGGTGCAGTGCTTCGCCACTCCTTCTCTCGCCGTTCGCTCTCTCTCTCCTCCCTGCGCCCCACTCTCCCGTCCGCTCGCTCGCACGTATATATAAATGGAGAAGCGCGCGCGAAATGCATTCGCATTTCCTCGATTTCCCTTCGGGGAGATGGGGGGCATTTTTTTTTTGCTCTGGGTTGTTTTTTTTTTCCTCTCTGTCGTCTCCCATCTGTTCGTTGCGTTGAGGGGCTTTTCAATTTTGCGAAGGTGGTCGGCTTCAATTATTAAGGCGAAAGCTTTAGATGCCTCATCATACACGAATAGTGATGGTCGGCGTCAACGCGTGTGTTGCAAAAAATCATCATGGATAACGACACCGCCTGATGATGTCATTGTGGCATGACATTTCGGCCAGAATTTTCGATGTCGTCATGAAGTCATTGTGACGTCACTGTGGCATCACAATGCGACGTCAAATGATGGCGTCATCAGATGTCATCGTCGCACGGTCATAGGTGGGCCGATCCCGGAGGCACCCCATGCGTCTGAACGTCGTACAGTGTACGTTATCTGTACGTTATCATTGTTACACGGTGCTATTTGTAGGTGTAGGGTAAAACGGACGGTAATAAAAAAGCTTGTGTAGGGTAAAGAAGGGTAATTTTAACCATGGCGTAGGGTATTTTGCAAAAATTGGTTGGCAACACTGCCTTGGTGCCCAATGATTTTTTCCTAAAAAATGCCATGTCACGCTGGCAGCGCGCCTTTCGTTGCTGATGTCAATGTACTGGGCGCGGAATACTACAGGAAAAGCATGAAAGGTGGATTGCGATATTAAGCCCGACTTCCACTTCAGGGATGCTTATTTGGACATCTTAAACACTTCGTAGCGCAGGGAAAACCAGACACAAAGAAACGACGCCAGACAACATACGAGCGCTAGCGCTCGTATGTTGTCTGGTGTCGTTTCTTTGTGTCTAGTTTTCCCTGCGCTACGAAGTGTTTAAGATGATCAACCAACAGGCCCAATTCGCCACAATGCTTATTTGGAGTCGTATGACGCAGTTCTGAAATGTTATCTTCCGTTTAAGCGCGTATACTTGAAGGCGACAGCGTTGGATGCGTCATCAAACGCGTAAATGGACCGTGGATGTCGGTGCCAACACGAGTGATGCAAAGATTAGTCATAACACGATGACGTCACTATATGACGTCGTCGCACGACGTGGTCGCTTGGTCAGAGGTGGGCCGATCACGGAGGCCATGCAAAACCACGATAGGTGCAGAAGGCTCTCGGTAAGGGGCGGGGGCCGGATCAATACATCGACTAAAATGAAAAAGAAGACGGTTTTCGTTTTCGGGTGGTCTCAGGCGAATGCATAAGCGACCCCATGAGTTTTTTTTATTTTTTTTCTGTACTGTGTGAAGCAAGGAAGGAACAGGGGAAAGGCAGGGATCTTAACAAGTCTATAAAAAACAGGTCCGCTGCTCTACAGAGGAGCACCAAATTGGGCCAGTTGGTTGACGTTCATTTCGCAATCATTAAATGCGTTAATACAAGAACAAAAGAGCAAGTAAAAGACAGCACGTGCACAGGCACTGATAGTCTACGCTGGGGAAAGGTTTATGTGAGTTTGAAAGAGAGAGAGAGGGAGGCAGACACAAAGTCCCTCTGCTGACAGTCGCAATATCGCTATCGGTCTGTAACCACCGGTGCAGGTCCGTTGTCTTCAAAAATGCCAGTAATGCCTTTGTCGTCATCAGCGATGAGTTAAAAAAATTGCTGCCGTCATCGGTTAGTGGTCGAGACGAGTTAGGAGGACTGAGAGTGATTGTCTCCGCATATTGTAACCAGGACAGTCGCAGAATATGTGTATTAATGCTTACTCGATACCAGACTTGTCACAAAGCGGGTTGTCAGCTATTCCGATACGAAAGGAAAATAGACTTGCATTTTGCCTGCGTCGTAGCTATTTGTCGCAATAACTTTGCTTTAAGTACATTTTCCCTTGTCTAATTAATAGTTCAAAAGAAAAAATACTGGGGAGGGGCAAAGCACGTAGGGAAGGGTGTTTCAGCTCCACTAACGTGAAACCTGGGGAGGGACGAGGCGTGCAGTGTTTTGAAAGAGATTTCTTTGTTGAGGCACTAGTGGTGCCAAGCGTGAAACCGGCAATGTGGGGAAGGGTGTTTCCGCTCCACTAACGTCGCTATAAAACAGCGTAGGAATACAGCTTACCCTAAGGTGGTACTTCTTCTTCTTCTTTTTATTCCAAACATGCGCGGTTTCAGTTCCCTACAGCCTGCAGGGAAGGGTGTTTCAGCTCCACTAACGTCGTCGGCTATTGCTTGGGCTAACTGTTGCCTGGACTGGTGGCGGGCAGTGGAATTTACCGAATCTTTGTGGCGCATACCCGCTTATCAGTCTTGGGCAGTAACTAGTTACTAGTAACGCGTTACCGGTAACTAGTTACTTTTTTCAGTAACTTGTAACTGTAACTAGTTACTCTTTAGTTGGAGTAACTTGTAACTGTAACACTGTTACTTTTTTACTCAGTAACTGTAACGGAAAATGCCGTTACAGTTACTTCTGTTTTTATAACAATAGTTACTTCTGTTTTATAACAGGAGAAGAGGTATTAAGAGAAATATCTTCCCCGCAGAAGACCGTGTTCGAAGCTAACTTGTAAAACACATGTTGTAAATCAACCAAGCTGCGACTGAACAGCTTGCTAAGTTCACGTCCTTTCTTGTTTTTCTTTTTTCATTTTTTGTTATTTTTTTTTTGGGGGGGGGGGGGGGGGGGGCACATATATACTCTCTCTATCACTTGAGCTTCTAGCTGTGTTCTTGGTGTGTCGGTGGAGAATTCCAGTTCCGAGGCGCCGAGCAAATCATGTTTGACAGGTGGCTAGAAAACAGCAGTGCGAAACCGCTGAAAGCCAGAAGTGCCGTGAAGTAGCGCAGCATTTTAAAACTTCTTTGAAATTGATTGTCAAAGGTCTACTCCGACTTAACACAAGAATTACTAACAAAATGAAATACTTTTTGCCTCCTATGCAGGTGGCATCCTCAGTATTCACTAGCAAAAAAAAAAAAAAAAGAAAAAAAGGAAAAGATGTGCGCACATGAGTCCATTAGTCACACATATGTCCTCACAAATGTTCGGCAGGTGGCTGCGCTTGCTGTTGCAAGCCAATGCGTCGTGGCCAATGAACCACGTCTCCGTAAGACTACCCCCCCCCCCTCCCTTTCGTTCATGATCCAACGTTGTCGCATTGTTTAGGTCAAAGCTATGCCCTGTCCAGCAGTTGCATGGTTGACTTTAGCATTTCCTTTCTGCATCGTACTTGTACATTATCCCTAACTGATCGTCCGCAGGTGCACGGTATTTGGGCAGCATGTCTTTCGGTTTCGCAAACATGTGTCCTGAGGTATTGCGGTGCTCAAAAAACGGTTTGTATGACCAGCCCCCCACCATCCTGCCCCCCTCGTGTGTGCGCACGAGTGGGACAGGGGGGGGCGACCGCCCTCTTAATCACCTCAGAGGAGAGGGGGTCCGCAAAATCTGCCCCCATACATTGCCTTAATAGGGAGGGGGGTCGCGACGATGACCCTTCGCCCCCCCCCCCCCCCCCCCCCGCTGTTCGCTTATGTGCCAAGCGGACACCTTGGAGAACATACGGAATAAACTCAATGGACGTCTTCTTCTCGTTACGCACTCGTCGTTCCTCTTCGTGCGTTTCTATTAAATAAATTCTTGCATTTGGTATGTAATCAATTAGTTATTTTACACGGTAACGGAAAAGTAACGACGTTACTTTTTAATAATAACTGTAACTGTAACAAGTTACTTTTGGAAACTCAGTAACTGTAACTGTAACAGAGTTACTTTTTTGGCTTAGGTAACTGTAACTGTAACAGTGTTACTTTTTACTGGTAACGTGCCCATGACTGCCGCTTATGATGGACCGTGCCTAGATGACACACCGTGACGACATTAGACGTCGACAAGCCGAGACCCTAAGGTGCTTCGCACCTAATAAAAACTTGTTTCTCAGATGAAATTCTTTTTGTTACACTCTGTGGTAAGAACTTGTGAAAGCACGAACCTCTGCAAGTGAACTTCGAGAACTATACTTATCACAAAGGTTCTTAGAGTGGCTCGTCGGTTCATGGACATTCGTGAGTTCACAGACAGTGATGTATCCTATGCCTTCACGGTCCCATTTTTTTTTTTTTTGCCCCGTTCTTACACAATCTTCATACCAATCATGTTTTTGTTTCAGGCACTTCGGAGCGCGCGAGGTGGACACGCTTTTCATGCATTACTTAACAGGTTACATGTGTGAATCCACTTCAGGGTACCCTGAAATAAATATTAAAAAATGAAAAATTATTCAGGCACTTAAACAGTAGAAACGATAATCACCCACTGCGCACGTCATGGTTCAAAATTGCGCGAATAAGCACTGCATGTGAAGCTTTTTATAATAAGAGTGAATAAGCCACAATATTTGTTACAACTCTAAGGTGAGAAAAGAAACCGTGGCCGAAACCAATCGACCACAGCTTTTAAGGTATCAACCAGTGTTTAGATTAGCCAAAGCTCGTTCTCTATTATTCACCCTATCATCTCGCAGGTTTCGTGCGCATGAAAGACGTGCTGAACACTTCGTTCGCGCTGGGCGCCACGGTCAACCTGATGCTGTATCGGCCAGGTGGTGGTGCAGTCAAGACGCTGCTCAAGCGGGTCGACCTCGCCAAGGAGTTCAACATAGTGCTTGACGTGCCAACCGAGCGTGTGTACGAGTTCCTCGAAGCGGTAAGAGTTACGTGTTTCTTGCGATCTCCTGTACGATTCGATTTGTGCCTCATAAAGAGCGACACCTATAAAAGAAAGGCAGTTATTCCCAGTGCTGTTTAAGCATCGCAATGCAGCTTACTTCTTCCGACACCTATATATGGCCCCTACTTTCTCACTGGCGTCTGTCGCGTTCTTGAATATACGTCCGATATATACGCAGGCGATCTCCTGCACGAGAGTTGCTTGTTGGGCAAGTTGGTGCATTGGTTACCATTCGAAGAAAACCACTAAAATGTGGAAATTGAAAGGCAGGAAGCAGATACAGTGACGCGGAGTTGGCTTAATAATAATTTATGTTTCATGTGGCAAAAAGGTCTCCTACCAAGTCCTTACAGAACATGCGCAACTGTGTCACATCTAACCACTGTGCTAGTCGTATCTATTCAAGTCACCACTGGTCAAGAAATTCACACTCTTTATTGGGCAAAAAACACAGTAGCACCGCTTACACATTTTTCACAGCCAAGTTCCCAAATGTTATGTACGCCTCTACCTATTCTCTTTCACGAGGCGTGTTAGCCTTCTCGGCATTAGACCTCACTTGTTAGTACGCCACCTCTGCTTCACTGTCTTTGCTTTCTGCCTCTTTATTATTTTTTTTCTATTTCAACGTTTTAGTGTTTCTTCTAGTGCAATCTCCTATATCACTCAGATGATGGCGAGAAGTGACTAGTGCTGTCTTTGCGTCCTTTAATTTACGTTTTCCGTATCATCGCTGAATTTTTTTATTAAGTTTGCCAGTCAGATTCCGCTTTCCTTTTGCTGAAATTCATTGCTGTGTATGGTCACGTGGGTGTGACGTCGAATAAGGCAGCAGGCGACGTGTCCAAGATGAAACTGTTTATTAGGCCGAACTTGTGGCCGGTAAACGGAAAGTAAGATTACGGCAATACACGCTCGCACTGATAGCGGCGAACAGAGCGTCGGCCGTCGATCAACTGATCATCGTTGGAGCGCGCCGGCTTTTATAGATCACGTGTCGAACATTCTAGCCTTATCACTGGTCGTCGCGGAAGCTCTGGAATAATCTTCAGTGTTAGCGTCTTGCGTGCAATCTTAACAGAACGATCTACTACAACCGAGAACCTTCTGGTACACTAAGGCGCGGTCTGCGCCGAGTACTGCTGATTAGAGCTGTGCACGGGCCGTATTTCGGGGCCCGGCCCGGAGCCCGCCGACTGCATTGCAGGCCCGCCCGAGCCCGACGCTATGTGGCTGCGAGCCCGCCCGGCCCGGCCCGACGTAGAATAGCAAAAGCCCGGGCCTGGCCCGGTGCGTCCCGCCATTATGTAGGTTTGCTGCGGAAACAAGATATCGCTTTCCAATAATGTGGCATTTTATTCAACATATCAAAGTGAAACATGAGCAAGCGACATGTTGCAGTCAATACATACACCGATTACAAGATGACGTGTCAAAATAACAGGCTGTCCAATGATTCGGGCTTCAGTGAAGTGCGCCGTTCCTGCATCTCGTGTTCCACCGCTCTGAAATTCCGTTGGCTGTTTGCAATGGTAGCCGCAATAGGCAAAATCCTTTTCTCAGGCATAGCCAGCTTGGGATATTTAGACTGCTTATTCTTCCAGAAGTTTAGTACCTCAGATGCGGGACAGATGATAGATAAAGATCAAGGATAAATAATCACAAAGCTAATCTTGCGTGTTCAGGGCTACGTACAAGAAAAATATTCCGGCACAGCGTCCATATTTCGGCCTTGATATGGGCTTTGCACCTGGCCCGGCCGGCCCGATAAAAAAACTCAGTGGCCCGAGCTCGGCCCGGGCCCGAGATGAGAAGACGTCGGCGTACCCGAGCCCGGCCCGCGGGCCGGGCCGGGCTCGGGCTTTCGGGCTACCCGGAGCCCGTGCACACCTCTACTGCTGATAGCCTTTGTGGGCGGAAACCGAATACAGTAATAGAAACGCGCGTGGCAATATTCACATGGTTCGAGCACCCCTTACTTCAATATCGAGCAATTAGTGTTAGATAAAGTTTGCCCAGTGTAAATGAGTAAAGCTCGTAGTATAACAAAGGATCGCTTGCTCATATCTTGCTCGCGGCATGTTACAGACAAGGTATGAATTAGTTACAAACAGTTGGGTGTTTTTGTTGTTGTTATTATTATTATTATTATTATTATTATTATTATTATTACTATTATTATTATTATTATTATTATTATTATCATTATTATTATTATTTTATTGTGCTGTCGTTACAGCTGCCGCAGAAGGAATTTAGCTAAATAATGTTGAATCGAAGTTACGCTTCTCTCGCGTGGATGAATGTACATCCGATATACACCCGATAGTTCTCTTTGGTGGAGTATAGGTGCGGAAATCTCGTTGCTCGTGTCTCAGCCAACCTTCTATTTTACAGCAATGTACGCCAAGTGATGTTGCTTGGGGGCAGAGCAGCGTATTAATGAAACGGTAATTTTTTTTTAACGGTAAAAACAGTTAATGCTATACTGCAGCGAAGCAATGTACCTCTAGGTAATGCGTTTTCATGGTAGTTACTGTGATTCCCTTACGTCCGTATGCGGACATCATGTGTAGAAAAAAAATATCTATACAAAAAAAAAAAAGAATATGTCCCAGCTGGCGGAGCGAACTCACTCAGCGGCGCTTTCCTCGGCGTTGTGTGGTGGCGCTGCTGCAGCATCACGTAGAGCGCCTAGAGAAACCAAAGAAGACGAGACGCCGAGACGGCGCAGTGCGTTCACGATTGAGAAAAAAAAAATTAAGGCAGCTTCGCCCTAGTGGTGCCAAGCCTTAAGGAAGCGCGCAGCTGTGTTTCTTCGTTTTTTTTTTTTAGATGCTCGGGGCTATGTCCGTCCCTCCCGCGTCCGTCCCGCATCCCGCGTCCCTCCCGCGTCCGGCCCCTTTCATGAAGTAGGGAAGCACCCAATATGCGAACCAGAACACTCTAGTAATATGAAGGCCGTCAAACACTGCCACAGTCATCAGAGTCATGGCCGAGAGCACAGAGAGGCTGCTTAGCAATGGCTAGGCAGGTGGTGTCTGTCGCCCAGGTTGACCCCATTCCTTGATCTTGCTTGCATGTGTTTGGAGGGGCTTAGTCCGTCCCTCCTTCCCGCGTCCAACACCACAGCGCATGCGCGTCTCCTCCCTCTATCCTCTCCTACGCTCACCCCCTTTCTCTCCTCTGGGAATCATCCGCTCTACGGAGCGGCGCCTGCGTCCCACATCACATGCGCGTCCTCTCCCCCTCTCTCCTCTAGGAATCCTCTACTCTACGGAGTGGCTCCAGCGTCCCCCACATCCCCACAGCGCATGCGCGTCCTCTCCCTCCCCTCACCTCTAGGAATCCTCTACTCTACGGAGCGCGTCCCACACCCCCACAGCGCATGCACGTCCCCTCCCCCCTCTCTCTCTCCTCTCCTACGGTCCCCCCCCGTCCTCTCCTCTAGGAATCCTCTACGGAGCGGCGCGCACGACAGGTGGTGCGACAGCTGCATACTCCGCTGGGGGCGCCACGGTAGTTCCACGGTATGAAAATGACGGAGCGCGCGCGCCTCATTCTCTCTCCTGTGCAGCGCCGCGATGAGCGCCCGGACCGCTGCCGGGAAACGAGAGCGGCGACGTTCCTCCCGATCAAGCTAATTATCTCCCCGCAGCTTCGCATCCACACATGGTTCCCTTTAGCGGGAGATGGGGAAGTTTTTTCTTTCTTTCCACCTGCTCATAAAAGGCTGAGTAGAGAACAAGCGGTGACCTGGAGAAGACTACAGGCGGGCACCTATCCGCACGGTACACTACGACACAGAATGTACCCCGCAACTACAGTAGGAATTGCCAATACTGCCCGGACTCTGCCAACACCCTGTACCACATGGTATGGGGCTGTCGAAACAACCCGAGTATCCCACCCACGGATGAACAGAGCGGACAAGGAAATCCCGAAGACCAGTGGGAGGCGTTGTTGATGTCTGTAAACCCTGAGGACCAGCTGCGGCTGGTGGAAAGGGCTCGGGCGTCGGCGGCTCGCCATGGCTACCTGGAATGAGGAAGTCACCCACCTATGGGCGAAGAGAACACGCGCCTGGTCGCATAATAAAGTTTATTTCTCTCTCTCTTCCTCCTCTCTTCCTTTATTGTTCTCTTTTCCTCTTCTTCGAGTTCCAGCGCTCGAAGAACAAGAGGAAGAAGACTTCTCCTTGGCGCGAGCGCGTGCTCAGTATGTTACAGCTGGCTATGGCATATGTGGTTTTGCCTGCGTTACGCCAAACGACGATGACAGCATGCGGCAGCATACGACAGCCTGGCCCCCTGAAATGCTCCGCACTTTTAAAAATCTAGCAATGCGGAATGGCGTCGACAAATCAGGACCATGTGAAAGCGGGCAATGCGTTAAAAAACTTTGATTCCGATGAAGAACACTCCCGTTTGCACTCGCTCACTTCGGAGAAACGAAACAGGCATCTACTGCAGAAACGCGGGCGCAGCCTCACTCGCAATCTGTCTCCGTATGAATGCTGACGCCCAACCAATATTAGGGGCGAATCACCTTAAGCCCGAGGCTTGTCCGTCCACGTCCACGTCCGCTGTGTCCGTCACGGCACAGCACCGTGTAAAAGGTTAACAAAAGGTTAACAAGAACAAAATAAAAGGCTGTTAAGCAGAACAAATGAAAAGGCCACAACCCCGTAAAAGCACCGACATTTAAGCACCCATCAATCAAAGCATATGACAGAACAAAAGTTTAACAAGAACAAA
Source organism: Rhipicephalus appendiculatus (assembly GCA_030522465.1). Classification (NCBI taxonomy): domain Eukaryota; kingdom Metazoa; phylum Arthropoda; class Arachnida; order Ixodida; family Ixodidae; genus Rhipicephalus; species Rhipicephalus appendiculatus. The sequence continues at coordinate 5,114 of JALIZH010010891.1, read as the reverse complement.
AAAACATGGTTGATCCCTCTGTCATAGGAATAGGTATAACACGAAAGTAAAACGTGCCCGTACATAGGTAATTGAATGTTCACTGCACACTGATACAGCAGAGTTTGCACAACGTATAACGTGGATGTACCCACGTTGAAGCTTGGTGATACATCTCCATCCCGACGACTAACGTCCATGATCAACGATTAAAGACACCATTGTGGTAGCTGTGGATGTTAACGGTGAGAGCGTAATCAGAGAAAGAGGCGTGAAGCCAGAAGAGCGTCGAACGCAGAACTTGGGCTAAGGTCGGCATCCCGCGGCATGTTAAAGTGTGATTGAACGCCACGGTCGGACTAGAGGGAAACGCTAAGCGCGTCATGTCGCCCTTGTAGCCCGGCCGTCATTTCTCTCGGGGCGAGCGTAAGCGAGGAACGCGGTATTACAGCCACTGGAGGGAGTCGCGCGTCGCATTTTTGGTTTGGATGGACGCTATGAGCGAGGCTGACGCTTTGGCTAAGGTCGCCACCGAGCGGTGCGTTAAGGCGTTGACGAAATTACATTTTTACTGAAAACGCGCCGACTGGAACAGACTCGTAGCAACACGCGTTGCAGGTGCTAATCGCCGAAGTCACAGTAATGATGAATTACTTTGCTTTACTGCTCCAAGGGGAGCGACACCACCAGGAGCACTGCGATGAAAGTGGTAGATATAAAAGGCGCGTTCGTGAAGCAGTTAGAGTCTGTGGCCGTGGCGCAGTGGATAGCGTGCTCGACATCTGTTGTTGCGGACGGAGAGGTCGTAGGTTCGATGCCCGTTGCGGAACTTTTTTTCTTTGACATCTGATCGCGTACATTTTTTCAGCGTCATTGCCGTGACGGAAATACGTCACTGAAATCTTGGGGGGCCCCGGCATAAAACACTTTCGTGTTAATCAAAGGCTGTTAACCAGAACAAAATAAAAGGCCAGAACACCGTAATAACACCGACATTTAAGCACCCATCAATCAAAGCATATGACAAAAAATGGTTTAACAGTACACTAATATGAATCATCATAATTGTGACAGAACAATATAAAAGACCTACAAGCACAAACCGTTTATACTAGTCGGCGACTTCCATGTACAAATTATGGACCTTAGGACCTATTTTTGTCGTCGACTCTCACTGTCCGCTGTCAAGGTATATAGAAAACCTTTGCCATAATCGAAACATATGGGTGTATGTGAATAAAAAAAAGGTTTACAATAGACTAACATCAATCATAGTTATGATGGAACAATATAAAACACCTACAAGCACAAACCCTTTATACTAGTCAACGACTTCAACGTAGAAGTTATGGATCTCAGGACGTAGCTTTGTCGTCAACCCTTTATGTCACATTATGTCGCTTTATGCCACTTCATGTCACTCAATTTACATCATATGGGGCAACGCTCGGGTAACCTATAGTTGCTCACCCATGCGATACCCATGCGATACCCAGAGCTTCGCCTACTCGTCATAATTCACTTCGTGGAGATGCGTGGATTTTTTTTTATTGTGGGACCGAACAATAAAATAGAGTGTAATTTTAAAGCGGTAAGATTAGTAATAATGAAGACGTATCATGGACAAATTTGCGAACTGTGTGTATTAAGTGGCTGTATGTGCTACGTCATGCAAGCGTGTCACCAATCATGCCATGACGTCATCGCCTAGCACATAAAAAAGCGAGACACGCAAAATAAACCTTCTTGTTCTTGCTTGGTTACTGAGCCGTTCACTCGCGACATAACAGTGGCGACGAGTCACGAATCAACGCGGCGGGAGGATGCTTTGAAGTGCGGCTACTGAAACAGGCAGCGATGGCGCCGCGCCAAGCGCCTGCATTCACGGAAGAAGAAGGAGGCTGGTCCGCCTACAAGGTACGCTTGGAGGCATACTTTCAAGCACAAGAAATCACAGATGAGGCAAAACAACGAGCCCTGCTGATGGCGGCTCTGTCGAATGGCACCCCAAAAGCGTTCGACGATGCCACCCCAAAAGCGAAACTATTCCCAGCTGGAAAAGGAGGCCCTCGCCCTCGTATTTGGCGTGACCAGCTTCAGAGACTATCTGTATGGCACCCACTTCGAACTGGTAACCGACCACAAACCGTTAACGGGACTGTTCAGTCCAGACAAGGGAATTCCGCCGATGGCCGCTGCCCGCATTCAGCATTGGGCCCTGCTGTTGGGTGGATATCGGTACAGCCTAACCTATCGTAAGGGATCCGAAAACGTGAACGCAGATGCCTTCAGCCGACTACCTGTTCCTCGGGTGAAGCCGGATAACGAAAAAGACGACGCTCCCGGAGTATGTATTATACGCTGAGGCTGTGAATGCGGCACCCATCAGTGCCAAAGAGTTGGCGGTTCTAACCATCCGTGATGCTATGTTACAGCAGGTGCGAAAGTGGATCCTGCAGGGATGGCCGCAGTACCTGACAGAGACCGAGGAGCGATTCCGGCCGTTCTTCCAGAAAAAGTGTGAGTTGACTGTGAATCAGGACCTCATTTATTGGGGACACAGAATAGTCGTGCCATCAGCTGCTGCTGGAAGTCTTTTGAGGCTCCTACATGAAACACATCCAGGAATGGCGGCAATGAAAAAACCTTGCGCGAACCATTTTTTGGTATCCAGGGCTGGATGCCGACATCGAAAGGATGGTACGCGAATGTGAAACGTGTGCTCAAACTAGTGCGATGCCTCCTGCGCAGATTCCGGCGCCATGGCCAGAAACGGGCCGCAAATGGTCTCGGGTGCACATCGACTACGCAGGCCCCATCGAAGGACACATGCTGCTGGTGGTCGTAGATGCTGAAACCAAGTGGCTGGAGGCCATATCGATGCGCAGTACGACATCGGAAGCCACCGTGGAAGCGTTAAGGGCCATATTTGCCAGGTTCGGACTGCCACATACACTTGTTTCAAATAACGGGCCACAGTTTGTCTCAGCCGAGTTTCAGAAGTTCGCAAGAATGAACCGGATCAACCACGTGACGACGGCGCCTTACCACCCGCAGTCAAATGGCCTGGCGGAACGCTCCGTTCGCACGATCAAGGAAGGACTTCAAAAAGCTCAAGGAGGCGGCAGCTTCCAAAAACGTCTCAATCAGTTTTCATGCCGCTACCGACGGACACCGGTAAGGGCGGGGAAGTCTCCGTCCGAACTACTGCTGGGTTACCAGCTACGGACCAGGCTAGACTGTTGCCTCCCGAGTGCAGGCGGTGAACCGCCTTTTGAAGAGCGTTCCTCTATCATGCCGTTCTGTGCAGGACAGCCGGTGTGGCTGAGAAGTTTCCACCGCCGGCCGAAATGGTTGCCGGGAGTGGTCACCAGCACCCAAGGGGCTCGGATAGCGACTGTGTCCACACGGGACGGCAATCAACGTCGTCATGCGGACCAACTGCGGCCGCGCACCCCGAAGAACTCGGACACGACGCAGCCAGGGTGCGCCTCTGCATCCACCACTATCGCTAACGAAACCTCGCCCACGCCAGCTGACCCCGCGCCGGCGGGATCGCCGCCCTCTAGCCAACCTGAGGCACCGCCGCCGCTTCGCCGGTCCGACAGGCTACGGCGGCCACCTGAAAGGTTCAACTGGTAAAAGGGGGGAGATGTGCTACGTCATGCAAGCGTGTCACCAATCATGCCATGACGTCATCGCCTAGCACATAAAAGCGAGACACGCAAAATAAACCTTCTTGTTCTTGCTTGGTTACTGAGACGTTCACTCGCGACAAAACAGTATGCTATATACTTAAAGAACCTATGCAACAACTTACGGCACTATTTTCTTCATCTAGCGTAAAGAAGAAATAGGGGTAGAAAAAGTGGGATAGTAGGTTTAGGATAAGTACAGTTGAAAAAGTAGCGCTGCTGAACGAAACTCAAGAATGGAGAAGCAAGGTACATCATGCGCTGCAGCTGTAGTTGAGCAGCGTAGAATGATGGAGACGAAGAAACAGCAGGCTGATAACTACCGCGGAGAGGGGCACAACGCCTGCCTATTCCTCTGGAAAGAAGGAATATATTTGTAAGCTGAGGATGGCAAAAAAAAAAAAAACATACTAAAGCGGAACAACAGAACACGATGAGAAGCTCCTGAAGTAAAGTAAGACAATGACAAAAAGTGTGCCTGTGGAAACAAACACACTCACTGAAACAGAAAAGAAACAGAAAAAAAGGAATATAACAAAGAGAAAAGAGCTAAAAAATGTAAGTTTGTCAATACAGAATGCTTCACAGCAGGATATCCAACCCTGTTTCTTTTACAGAATTAAGAAGGGCGCCTTGAGCCTGGTCACGTCGACAAGCACAACCCTCAGTATACAAGCGGATCTTCGAGTGTTGCATATACTGCCAACCACCTAGACTTTATTCACTACCGACGTGCGCACGCGTAAGGAATGCAGGAGAGTCTGAGTTTCTGTAGGGGCGGCATAATATAATACGGACGACGGATGCTGCGCACGACTCAAGTCAAAGAAAACCAAACATTTCGTAATAGTGTGATGCACGTTTTTATTCGGATTGAATTAAGGGATTCCGAGAGCCATGAATTAGGAGTAGTAGAAAAGCGCCCCTCTGACGATCCAAACGCGCTGCGTCGACGAGACTTCACTAGACGGTTCTTCAAAAAAAGGGGTTGCCTATTGCTTCTTTACGCAAGTTCCTCGACACAACGAGTAATGATAACGTTTCAAAAGAGACGGCCAGTGGATTCATTTAAACGAGCAGGAGATGTACAACTACGCATTCAAAGCCGTATTATGTTCCCCGCTGATGCATGCTTCGTTTTAATAATAAGCGAAATGCATCGCGGGAGGAATAAAATGGCGACCTGTTAGAAACTTTCCTTTGGTTATAGCGCAAACATGTTAACGTTAAGACTGACAGCGAATCGTTCTGAAAAACGGCCTCAGAGTAAACGGTATCGGCGAAGGAGTGTTCGTTCAAAGTATTTGGTATTGAAAGCAGATCAATGTTAGTTGATTACAAGATTACGCCTATTCAAGAGCTATATGATGTGAAAGGATGAGCAATATTTCAGCCATTTTAATTGCTGCAACAACTACAAAGTAGCAAACGAGTTTGTCA
>JALIZH010010887.1:0-37058 GCA_030522465.1 Rhipicephalus appendiculatus | reverse complement strand
TAGACAGCGTATACCGAATTAACCTTCCTCAGCATTACGCAAATATTTCTGCTGTCAACTGCGTAACTTCTCTTTTAGCTGTGGTTTCGTTGCATCGCGTTTCCTGGGTGTGTATACTACATGAATAAAAAAAATGTACGGGTCGTACATCTTCTGTTGCTTATAATCTTCGCGTTTCTTGGAATAAAACACCAGAGAAATATAATTTGATAAGGTATTTTTGGAGAACAACAGGGAAAACTGAATGCTTAAAGGGAAAAATACTGTCCTATCGTCCCATACATTTTGCGCATGGTTCACAATCTTCGAACGCCCAGCGTGGCACAGCGTGTTTGATATAGCACTCGCCGCTGTGTGCAAAGAAATAGGGAGAGGCCTGTTTACACTTTCTATTGTTTTGCATCCTTGAAATGCACCAGGGCTTAGCCAAACCACTTGTTAATGGATTCGTTTCAGCGTCAACGGCGGGAGTGTCTTGCGCAATCTCTTTTGTGGAACATTCAGCAACTGCTTCGCCTTCCTGCTGCTAAGGTGGAGACAAAAGAAGAGGACTGTGGGCAAAGTTTGCTTCGAAGAAGCGATGCAAGCCGACAGCGACCCGTGCTTCAAGCTGACTAGCATCTGCGCCCAAGGAGAGGAGAGACGGGAAAGGGGGGTGGGGTCACCCCACTCCACCTCTTTTTCTCCTGTGGCGCAGATCCTCGGCGCAGTCTTTAGGCGCGTAATGGTCACGCCATAATAAGCGTGTAAAAAACTTGAAACGCACGCTTAGGTAAGCGTGGGACTCTTCAGAGTGTAGGCGTGATCGCTAAGCGTGGAGAAATATCACGCATACCTTAGGCGTGTAAAAAAACTTAAAACGCACGCTTAGGTAAGCGTGGGATTTTTTAGAGTGTAGACGGGCGCATGCATGCTCCCGCCGTTCGAGAGAGCAGGATTGCTAAGCCTGATGAATCCTGTCGTGGTGTGCTGGTGTTTCTTTTGGCGACTGCATGAAGATGACCGTGTTTTAGATGCGAAGCATCTTATGCTCGGGGCTATGTCCGTCCCACGTCGCCCGTCCCGCGTCCCCCCGTCCCGCGTCCGGCCACTTTCATGAAGTAGGGAAGCACCCATTATGCGAACCAGAACACTGTAGTAATATGAAGGCCGTCAACCCTCATCAGAGTCATCAGAGTCATGGCCGAGAGCATAGAGAGGCTGCTTAGTAATAGCTAGGCAGGTGGTGTCTGTCGCCCAGGTTGACCCCATTCCTTGAGTCATGGCCGAGAGCACAGAGAGGCTGCTTAGCAATGGCTAGGCAGGTGGTGTCTGTCGCCCAGGTTGACCCCATTCCTTAATATTGCTTGCATGTGTTTGGAGGGGGCTTAGTCCGTCCCTCCTTCCCGCGTCCCACAGCGCATGTGCGTCCCCTCCCCTCTCTCCACTACGCTCACCCCCTTTCTCTCCTCTAGGAATCCTCTACTCTACGGAGCGGCCCCCCGCGTCCCCTCCCCTATGTTCTCGTACGCTCACCCCCCTTCCTCTACTCTAGGAATCATCTACTCCACGGAGCGGCGCCCACATCCCCACAGCGCATGCTCGTCCTCTCTCCTCTAGGAATCCTCTACTCTACGGAGCGACTCCCACACCCGCACAGCGCATGCACATCCCCTGCCCCTCTCTCCTCTCCTACGGTCCCACCCGTCCTTTCCTCTAGGAATCCTCTACGGAGCGGCGCGCACGACAGGTGGTGTGACAGCTGCACACTCCCGCTGGGGGTGCCACTGTAGTTCCTTGGTATGAAAATGACGGAGCGCGCGCGCCTCATTCTCTCTACTGTGCGTTGAGCGCCCGGACCACTGCCGTGAAATGAGAGCGGCGACGTTCCTCCCGCTCAAGCTAATTATCTCCCCGCTGCTTCGCATCCACACATGGTTCCCTTTAGCGGGACATGGGGAATTTTTTTTTTTGCGTCTGTGAAGTACTGCGGAGTGATATGATGTGTTTCGTTCACTGAATGTTCGCGTAGTGTACACCTGCAGGCTTTCCCAATGAGCTAGTGCTGCAGGCCCAACTGTCACCGCTTTGTACCGGAGGTCCAAGTGTGTTCATTCCCCAAGGACGACCAGAAAGCGAAATGAGAGCGTGCCGTTCGTCGGGATGACATCGATATGCGTTCTCTGCGTGATTTGAAGGTACGCTTTTGATTTGTTTTAAAAGCGCCAGCTCTAACATGTTCGGTTCTTTATGTAAAATTATGCTTCTGACTTGTTAGCGCAAACCTTGACATTAGAAACTTTTAGCTTAGTGTTGCTGACGCTCAGCCCCGCAACAACGTATACCGTCCCGAGATAGTGCTGGGAACTGCATATATTTCGCGTTTTTGACGAGCGCGTTTGCCGAGACGCGGTCTGCTTGGCTGAAAAATGACGGTGAAATGACGCATCTTCACGTTCTGCTGAACCGATTTCACAAGCTGAGCGAGAGATGCGTTTTATGTTATGCTGCTCGCATCCCGAACACATCAAAATGAAGCAATAAACGCGCGTGGCAATATATTATCAGAACAGGCGTTTTTCTTTCAGGGTCAGTAAACATTTCGCTAGTTGCGCATAGCGCCGTGGGCTTGTTGTAACACCTCGGATTACTTTGTTGGGAAAAAGGAAGGAGGGCTGGTGCGTGGCGTCGTGAATCTGTTATGTACTACGTAGTATTTCTTACCGCTGCTCCTACCATTTTTCTTGCGATATTATAATTAGGCGCCAATATCGCCAGCACCTTTGCCTAATTTATTTTCTTGAAGTATGTACTTCTGCTATTCAGCCGCATTTGGATGCCTGTAGACAAAGATCTCCCTGTTTCGTACCTTCGTCCATAAGGGGGCATGTGGAGCAGAAAGCTTCCGATAACTCGCCTGCCTGAATGTTTGTAAGGTGTGTGAGCGCCATTTCAAGCCGGAATACTTAAGGGCAACTACCAAGTACACTGATCCGAGAACCGGCACTACAGTAGAAAAGGACGAACTCGGGAGAGAAAACTGCAGAAGTTTAGTAAATGAATACGAACAGTTTCTGTGCATGTTCCGGACAGTGTGTCATGTGTGTGTGTACATAAAGAATAAATATTGAATAAAATATACTTTATTACTTTCGTCACATTGTTGGGCCATCAATCATTGCTCTTATAAATCGGTCACATGTTAGATAGCACACGATCTTTCATTTTTCAGTGGAATACTACATGGCTTACAGATAAATCACCAAAAAATTTAATTAAAGCTTAATACATTCATTAAACCAGCACCACTCCCGACGCGAAAGGCAAAATTAGATTTTTGCACATGTAAAACTCGCTGCGAACGCTTTGTCTTTTCACGGAAGACGTTGGTGGCAATGGCTTCAAAGCCTCCCTTGCGGGCTCGCTTGGTCAAGAAGCGTGACGTCACGGAGGCAGTGAGCAGGCCTGATATTTTTGTAGGTGGCATTGGCCCGTAGCGGGGCCGAAGCGGCATTTCTGTTTTTTTTTTTCAACGATTGGTCGGTGCTTGCTATTTCCCGCCACAAAGTTGAGAAGTGAAACTGTACTCAAATATGTTGCGCGAGTCAATGAAAAGCGAGCTGAGCAGCGCGCTTGTCTTTGCTAGAGCCGGAACGTGTCGTTTAGGAATTCAATTTCTACTTCGCTTAGCGACAAAGTTGGAGTGCTGCAACAACTTGCCCGTATGCTCACGCATGCGCTGAATTCTCCAGATGTCATGCTGTATGTCTTAGCTATTTCCCTCCTCTGCTGTTTTTTTCGTGCGAAACAAGACCTTAGTTTGATCAAAGAAGGTCCTGCGTCTGCACTCATTGCAGTGCGTGACCAAGTTCCCTGGCCCGCTGATCTGTCCGCATGCCTAGCGGTGCTCTAGCAATCTGGTGCTCAGGCATCTGCCTGTTTGTGCAATGTAGTAGCTGTTGTTCCATGTCAGGGGAATGTGGTAGTAAACCACGCCAACGGAGCATTCGACAAATTTGGTTTGCTGTGTAACTTCGCATTCAGCTTTTTGCGACTTGTTAGCCTCATCCTGGTTTACTCTTTTGCAAAGGTCTCTTAGATTTATTGGGGCCGAGAACATGACGCCAACATCGCGTTTGGCAGCAACTTTCGTAACCTTGTGTGAAATGTTGCGTATGCATAGAATGACTACGGCTGTCTTTTTTTTCCTTTGCTTCGGAGCATGGCAACGTCTAAGCACTCTCAAGCATTCCTCCGCTGTGGAAATAAGGACCTCTGCGGGAAACCCGATTGAACGCAGTCGTGCCCATTGGGCTCGGAAGCTGCTCTCTGTGCTATGGAAGCACGACTTTTTCAAGGCCTGTGTGAAACAGCTTGATGCAATTCCTCTCTTAACTGCCTTTGAGTGGCCCAAATTCAACAGCAGCATCGGTTTCTCCCACCTAGTTCTATAGGACCAGCATGCGTGGGATTCTCCAACCTGAATTTGTAAGTACAAATGCTGGAGCCTCTTTTTGGCGTCTCCGACGTGAATTACAATGCCCTGTGGGTAGTGTGAAAAAGGTCCAGGATCTCAAGGTGCTTAGTTTCTGAAATTTGGCTACACGGGAGTAATACAATATAATCTTCAACGTATCTATAGCATTTCAAAACGCCACAAGTGCTGATCTTGTGTTCCAACAGCTTATCTCCTTTTTACGAGGTACAAATAAGTCAGCACTGGCGCTATGTACGACCTTATTGATATCCCGTCTTTTTGCCTGTACAATACACCCTGGAATTCGACATAGAATGACGCCAAATACATACTGAGCAGTTCCATAAAGTCGCCGGCACTCACCCCACAAGAGTTCTGAAACTTCACGCTTCCGTAGGCGTCAATGCTTCCCTCCACAGCTAGGCAGGCGTCAGGTGGCGGCACGTTGTAGAAAAAAAAGATCGCAGTTTCGCCGCAAGGGCGAACCAATGGATGCGATCGAAGGAAACTGGAATGTCACACGAAGATCGACGAGCAGCTCGATACTTGCAGCTTCCCGCTGATGCACAAACAAGGACGCTTGAAAAGGACGTGCAGGTATTCGCAATGCCCATAGACTGTCGCGCCGCCAAGCGGAATTCAGAATCGTCCTCTCATGGAGGGTCAGTATGGCAGCGCTACGCAATCGCTCCCTTGTTCGGCTGTGCTAGCCTCAGTGTTAACGCGTTAGCACGAGACAAACACTACGACTTTGCATATTCCCTGCATCAGCGAACAAACCGGGCCCTCCGTGACGCGTTAAATCAGCTGATCCGTTCTTGTGAGACACGAGGTCTTCGTGAAGATACGTGGCAACTCGCCCTTTCAATGATAGCCCGCAGCGTACTCATATCAGCTTCGCGAGGTTTTCTGTAGCCACGTAGGTTAATTAAATATTATTGTCTGACCTATTCAGTTGAAACTAACCCTGTTTTACTTGCATAGAGCAGTCGTCAGCGCTTTTGTACCGCATCAATCCCGTAACATCGTACGCGAGAAGTCGCGCGGACTCGCGATTCTCAAATTTGTCAGCGCTGCGCCCCGCTGCTGTCCTGATGCGCCGCTTGTGTTTGTATATTTGTTGATCGGTGGCAGCACACTGCAAGCAATTTGCTTGTTGACGGGTCATGTGTTCTCTGACGTGTTAGAGAGCTAAATGTTCTCCGCGCCCAGATAAACGTGGTGACCCGGTGTGGTGCTTCAGATTGCTTTCAGCGGCGATTTCGAAAGAAACCACCTTCACTACGAGGATTTTTCACTGGACATAGAAGGTTGTGAAAGCACCGAAAGTGACAGCAACGATGAACGATCAGCTGCTAACTCGCGAGGAGCGAGTTGCAGCGCACGTCCCCTCGTTTGTTTGTTTCTTCACGCTCGTAAGTCCCTATGTTTGTATATGATCTATAATATCCTTGAGCGAGATCATACTAAAAACATAGTTTTTCTTGTGCATTGCATGTAGCGCAATTATTGTGGGTATTATGAGCGCCGTATGCCGCCAACACGATCGAGCTCGACCAGCGAAGCGAAATGGTTAGAGCGATGAAACGTGCAGTCACGGCCACAATTCACGCCTCTCGGCTAATTTCTCCTGTAATTCACCGGTACCCTCTGAACGGCATAGTTGTTCGACGAATATTCGCAACGACGAAGAATTCGTCGTTGCGAAAAGCATACGTGCGTATTCTTTTCGATATTCATGTTTCGATCGTGCTGATCGAACCTGCAACATCCGAGTGCAGCGAATTGCGCACGGCTAGTCTGATAATGGAGGTGACACAAGCGCTGCTGAATGAGATGTTAAATGCTCGTGTTCCGTTGAAGAAGCAACTTTGAAGAAGCAAAACCATCACTAAACATTCGGTCCCGCGCAGCAGCGATGGTGCTACTCGCTAGCGGCCTACTACTGCGGCAAATCCGTCAGGCAGGATCAGCACATACTAGTGCCGTTCAGTTCATACGACGATTCTAGTTCATGAAGTTTTCTGCAGCACGCACAGGATTTCGCAAAGCATCGCTTATGCACGGTAATGGAGCTGATATATAACATTTCACACCGCGGAGAATAATAGGTGGCGAGCTTCCATGGTTTGAGAAAGTATTTCGGTCTCATATCCATTTCAGTGCAGCTCATGACTTCATCCGATGAAAGTGGCACGGGCCGTACGTCCGTACGTCCTATCTGTTTCTATGCTAACAAACGGGTTGACCCTCCTTCCGGCGCCATCTTGAAACGTACAGCGCGCCACCTATAGTTCGTGGGCATTGCGAATACACAGGGCAAGCGTCAACTAACAACTACCTCAGATGTTACACCTCGGTGTTTGAGGAACGCGCTGTAAGTGTCGACAACGCAGAACCCGACGCTCTTAGACATTTTCTTCTTTTAAAGTGCGGCGCGCGAATGACCCCTCTGCGTCTCCTGCCACGCGGTGGCGTCTGACGCAAGGTGTGCACAGTGTTCATTTTTTTATTATTGCGATAGCAATTATATAGACACTCCCGGCTGATTTTTGCCGTCACCGTCATGTCCCGTATATGTAATAAAAAGCACAGAGAAAAAATAAGTTTGTAGAAAAAAATTCCAAAGCACCTGCCCGGTGATTTGAACCAGCGACCCCTCGCTCCATAGCCCGCTGCGCAGGACAACACAGCCGCGCCATGCTTGTGACGGCGTTATCACGGCGAGCTATTTATATGTACCATTTACACTTAAAAATTATTCTTTCGCATTGAACAAAATTTACAACAAAATTCTCTACATCACAAGAGAAGACGTTGGAGCATATAATGAACCCTCTCATATATTAACGCGATAGCGTTAAAGAGCTCATTTCACAGAAATTCCGGCGTCGGCGTTGGCGGTGGCATCGCTGGTTGTGAGCGAGAAATCATCATCTTGTCCGTGACCGAAAAATCGAGAAAGATGCAGATAAAATAAACCGTAAAATTTTTCGTGTCCGAGTGAGGATCGAACCCAGGCCGTCTACGTGGCAAGCAGCTGTTCGACCACACAGCCGCGCTTCTTCTTGCAACTGTTTTGAAAATAACTACATCTGCTTGGAAATTCAGTGAAAATAACCTTCATGCTTTACAAACAGACGCGTCCTGTATACAGGCGTCACATTACAACATGTAATATCGCAGTAATATTGCGTGGTACAAGCGTACATTGATATCGGGCGTCAGAACATGTGGATATCATAATGACATCGTGGTTCAAAGCCAGCCACCCATTAAAAAAGGCACCCACGTTACTGCGCGTATTCCTTTAAGACCACGTAGTGGGTGCATATCAAGTTCGAAGACATTTCCTGCTCATAATCGCTCGTGGTGATGATGATGATGATTCCTGGAATAATGGCACAACCCACTACGGGGGATCGGCCACGACACGTGCGGCAGTAGAAATGAAAAAAGAGTGCAAAAAAAAAAGAAAGAAAAAGAAAAAAAAACTGAAGAGGGGGGGAGGTTATGTCAAAGAGATAATTTATAGGTAACCGAAATGTTTGTCATAATTTTGGTGTCGTTTTTTTTCCATGCTACCTAAACTAATGTCCAACAACTGAAATAATTAGAGAAATAGAGATAAAGTAAATAAATGAATGTTTAAAGCGATTCTTGCTCGTTTAACTTCTTCTTTTTCCTCTTTCTACAATATGCGTTATGCAACATATAAGGGAGAAAAAGCTATTAAGCTTGCGGCTAGCATACGTCTGTGTATCATATACAAATCGCTATCAGTAGTATTAGTTCCGCCTCTTTGGCGAAAGTGCTACCCTCCCACGGTGTACTAGTGGTTATGGTGCTCGACTGCTGACTCGCAAGTCGCGGGATCGAATCGCGGCTGTGGCGGCCGTATTTTCGACGAAGGCGAAAATGCTCGAAGGCCGTGTATTTTGCTTTAGGTGCACGTTAAAGAACCCAAGGTGGTCGAAATTACCGGAGCCCTCCACTGCGGCGACTCTCGTAATCATATCGTGCTTTCGGGACGCTAAACCCGAACAATTGTTAATTATTTCGAGAAAGTGCTACTTTTGATTTACCGATACAGATAAATTTACAGATAATCAAACGGGCACATATGTGGAGGTGGCTGTGCACTCTAGCAGCTGCATGGTTATGAAGAGTTCCTGTAACCCAGTGGCCGATAGGGGAGTTCCTAAGCGACAGTTTTGTTTTGTTGTTGTTAGAAGTTAGTCTCACCCGCTGGGGCCAAGATGACAGAAGATTTGTCGCTTTATGGCATGCTGCCTTCGCTCTTACTCGTTTCGCAGCCGCTAGTAAAGCTGGGTTATTTATAACCGAGTGTTATAGGCTGTACTGTGCCCATAGTAAGGTTAGGTTATTTATAACCAACCGACTAAACGACAGAGCTCTCTCGGACAACAAGACTGCCCTTCATTGCATCCTGTCACGCAGAGAACCCAAGAGAAATGCGCTATCAGTCTTAACCTCCTGTGCACGACGACGAAGAAGGTTACCAAGGTAACAAGGTAACATAACCAAGGTAATATATCCAAGGTTGTTACCAAGGTAACATAACGGGGCTTTGGTTTCAATTGCAATAGGACATAATATGGCTTTATACGTTGAGAGTGGCTCTCGTAGAGAAACAAAGATCACGTGTAATTTCTCATATTTCCCTTTTCTTTATATAAATTGATGTTCGAGCTGTTCTCGGATTATATTTCGGATCATCCTCGAAGAAAAACGACCATCGCCATCCCAAATCTCTCCTGCTCTCGCTGCCATCTCGCGATGTTTGCTCCCGCTAATAAAAATAAGAAATGAATTGAAGAGGATCAAGCTTCGCTGAAGGTGAAATTCCACAATTTGGTGCTCGTACATTTTGCCCCGCTAAATGACGATGTGAGTAATGAATAGGGCTGTTTGCAAGTGGTCACGAACTAAAAGTAAAAGGTAAACAAATAAAAAAAAAAGGAAAAAAAATCCGGCGGTGGATTACAGCCTTCACAAGCAGAATAAGGTAAAATGTACCGGTACTCCACTACACCAATTTTTGTCTTTAGGTTTAAAAGGGAGGGCAGCTTTGAGAAACACGATCTTACATACGAATAATTGAGATAAACTTTTGTGTCACCAGTCATTAAAATTAGGCTTTGTATTAGTAATTACAGTTTACGAATTAAGTTTTATAGTGGTTTGTTATAGGATATAGGATAATATCTGCTTCGTAAACCGCGTACCGATTTTGCGAAACTACATGTTTGAATATTTGGCGTATAAAAGAAGTTTCATACCGGTGCAATCGTGAAGGCGGAGAGGCAGTTTTGTTTCGGTGACAGAATGTGGCTGGTGGTGATAAATTACTTAGTGAAGAGGAGCGCGCCCGATGAGAGACATAAGAACCGCCCACTGAATTTAAGGAACACCAGCCACTTAGAAACTATTTAATGAACTTATTCTTAATACCAGATGGGGCGCAGTAACGGAAAAACCCTCAGCATCATTTGTCCTGTTTTGGGAACCGCCCTCTGCTTAGCGACGCTCTACGACATCTGAAACTTCTGCCACATTGTTAATTAATGCTCACCGTGCCTCATTTCACCATGACTTTTGCTTATAAGGAACAATCTCCCAAGTGCATCACGTGAAAGATCGTTTCGTTTAAAGTAATGTTTAACATTAACTGAAAATGATTTTCGCTATCAATGCCGTAGGTGAAAAAAAATCAGTTCTTAGCAGCGCTTCTATTTAAAGAACAGAAAAAGCTTTAGTACTTTTTCTAATAAATGAAGAAGATATTTGTTTATAAATTAGGCCTTACGGAGGTAATGAAATGGTAGTAATAAGCGAGCTGTAGTACAAAAAGAACTTTACAGCAGGCTTGAGCTTCGGCTCAAGAGTGGAACGCGATAGAACATTGGGGTCCCAATCGCATCGTCTTCTGAATATCTAGCCTGACTTCGCTTCTCGGTTGGCTGCTAAACAATGCCGCAAGAAAAGGAACGTCTGTCCGATTACTGTTGGCAATTTAAAACTATCCTACAATGCTTACTGCAAGTACAGTTTCGAAGTGGCCACTACGTCATTTTTTTTCCTTTTTGCAAATAAGTGAAGTACCCAGTACGAATCTGTAAGGCGACATGTCAACCCTACGCGGCTACTCACATTCTTGATACCTTTGCTGCTGATTATGATTAAGCAGTTCTGAGTGCTTTGGAATAGGTGGGCCTTAGGCTCCTCATTCATCGTGCAAATAACATTGCCTGACGCCTGGAGCGATTCTATGCTTCTGCCACCCAAGATTACATGTGTTAAGGAGACTCCTCACACTGCATGACATTCATATAGGGTTGCTTTCGGAAGCAGTTCCAACGAATGGCGTGGCTGCGTCGTAGAACCCCTGTATGGCTCACAGAGGGCCTGGTTTCAAATTTTATTCGAACCGAAGTTCTGTATAATTTATTTGTGTGCATCAATCTTGAATTTTAGCTCATGGACAACACTGATTTTTCGCTCACAACCAACGACGCCGACGCCGACTGCGGCATTTCTCTAAAGGAGCTGTTTAACGCTATCGCTTTAAACAGCAAAAGTCGTGATGGGAAATGACGGGCGCGGAACTAAGGCTGTGTCACGCTCCCGTAATTCGGTCCTAGCAGCTTTGTTGTCTTGCCTCCCTGACATTCTTCTCAAGGCATCGCCTAATTGGATGTTTGTAGACTTAATAGAATTAATTTTCTTAATGGCCACCGTACTTTTGTCTGAAAAGCTCGCCTGCTCGCAGGCTCTCTCGTAACATCTGTCCTGTTGTTGAATGTGACTTAACTCGATAGAACTGAAGCGGTCCTTTATACATGGAAATGCGACAAGACCTACGCCATTAGGAAATTAGTCTTGTAGCGCACTCTGTTGAAAGCTAATTACGCCTTCTTCGGCGTCCACACCATAGGAACATACTTGCTTGCACTCAATGCAATTCCTTGTTGTGCTATTCCTGCTCGTGAAGTGACTTAACCATTTCCTTCTGGGTCCTCTGGAAAAATATACATCGTGGAGTATATATGCGTGCATTTGTTGAAAAAAGGCTGGCAGCCGTGCTCCTTAATACGGAATGGCAGCATGTCTAAACTTGAAAGATTGACGGGGCCAGATATGAGGCTGAATAGATTGATGAAAAAACAGAAGCGATAAGAGCAACTGCAATAAGGCATTAGCGTGAAGTGGTTCTGACGGCGAAGAAAGAAGACGCAGCTGGTAAATATGAATTGTTTTATTGTGTGAGGCTCTACCCAATAAAGAAATACTCAAAGTAGAAACAACACTCGTTGTACAGGGACAATGGAGAGGACGGCTCTAGGCCATCGGTAATCAGCGCAGACTTTTTTTTAAAATGCGCCGGCTTTTATAGACGTCCTATTGATAATTTCGGCGTTATCGCTGGTGGTCGCATTATCTCTAGAATAAACTCTGTAACACGTGTCCGGCATGTAATCTTAACGGAACAGTCTAACACAATCACGAAATTTCTAAACATGGTGGCGTGGCCTGCGCGATGAGCCGCGGTAACAGGTTTTGTGTGCAAACCCGATCGCATTAGAAATGAAGGAATTAGCGTGTGTGAAAATATGCTTCAAATCAACTAAGGCATAAACACCTGTATTTGATAGGGTATGTGCAATGAGATAGTTGGGGAAGCGTTGCTGGTTGCAGAATACAAGAAAGTCTCATTCAATCTCCGCCTGTTCCTATTTATTTCCTTCGACTGCAACGAATAATGGCCGTTTCAGCGCTGGAAAGTCAAAGCCGCTATCCCCGCTCATTCGTTTTAGTGAAAAGTTGGATGAAATGACGCAGTCTGGAAGAGTAGTTAGAAATGTATCTTCAGTGAAAACTTTCTCTGCTCCGCCGATGTTGCGCTTCTGCGGAAGAGTTACTGGAGTCCGGGCTGTGATTCTATGGTTGTTTCTCTGCAAATAGTGTTTCCATGTAGTTGTTCTCCACCAGGTTCACTATACAGGCTCCCCTATGCCGTAGCACGATCTCTCGAATCGCTACTCCAATTACACCTACCATCAAAGACTTCGCGACGTGACGCTACAATGCTATGTCGGTTGTGGGTCGGCGTAGCATTTACAAACTCATTCAGCCATCGCATAGGTATGGCCGACTCATCCAAGTGTGATAGCTGCAACTGTGACATAACTCTTGACCACGTCTTGTGCCACTGTCCCGACTTTGAACAGGACCGCCAGACTCTCCAGTGTGCCTTGAGAAGACTGGATGATCGTCCCTTTACTCTCGAAAAGATCTTGGGTACATGGTCTACAAGTACATCAGCCCAGAAAGCCACACGAGCCCTTCTACAATTCTTGAAGGCAACATCGCTGAGCGACCGCCTGTGAAACCCTGCACTGTGTGTGTCGTGTGCAATGTGCATCTACTTCTCCTTCTCTCTCTCTTTCTCTTTTACTCCCTTATTCCCCTCTCCGCACGTGTAGGGTAGCAAACTGGACGTAGTCTAGTTAACCTCCCTGCCTTTCCTATATACATTCTGTCTCTCTCTCTCAAGTAGTAGGCTTGCCATTATATCATGATGTATGACTCACTTTGCAAAGCTGTCAAAGCAGTGTGGGGACGCTAACGATGCACTGTGCTAGCTCAAGTTACACTACTGCGTAAGAAAAATATTTCAAATATAGGTATCTTTTGGGAAATACCGAACCAACACGAAGGCCTCAAACAGTTCGTGTTGCAGGCAAAAGGAAGAGCGAGGTTTTGGCGGATCTCACATTGACATGGAAATCATGCAAGATTTTCTGGTTCAGTCAAATCCTTTTTGAACGTCCGTGCTATTTTAAACGCGAAATATTTTGTTACTCTAACGCCGATGGTGAAAATTCTTGCCGAAGATGTAGATGACGACCTCGCATTTCATACAATTTTAACGGTGGAGGCGCAAAATCGTTACGACGTTCCTTTTTATTTCGTTTGCTTTTGCGGGCCTATCGCTATCAAACAAGTAAAACAAAATTAACCGAATATGTCATTAGAGATGCGGCTTCACTTTAATTAATAGTGGCCTGAAACACTTTTCCAAGTAATTATCGAATGACCTCAATCATTAAGTGTCTCGCTTCACGAATCGACCGCCGCAAATTTTTTTAGAATCCATCACGCAGGGGTGGGGTTACAATGATTCGTCGCGCACCTCAAGCACTTTCTGTCTCCTTTCGTTCCAGCGAGCCCTTTGAAAGCTACAGAAGGGGGGATCGCAGCGAGAACGAAGCTACTTCCGAAGATAAGCTTGCTTGATGACCTTTGACACTTTATTTTTCTTTTTTTTTTTACCTTCAAACGTGCGTCTCCCTTGCAGTCTGATCACGAGAGCAACGGACTAATTTTATACTGAATGTAATGGTAGGCCTATACCACTGGAGCTTGGTGCGAGCACATCGGGGCATCTATCGGTCGCCGCAGTTACTATGGAGCTCACGGTGCCTAAACAAAAGAACGGCCGTTAGCCAAATTTATGTCTTAAGCCGAACTGAGCTTACTGCATCATTTTAGGGGAGAAGTTCCTAAGGGTGTGGGTCAGTCCCTCCTCTGTAGTAGTAGTAGTAGTAGTAGCCTATTTGTGACCACCACAGAGCAGCGCCTTCAGTCGCACTGTGATATATAGAAGACTGCCCACTCAAAGAAAGCAAAACATTTCGGCACTGGCCTACTCTGACGCAAGCACGAGTCACTATAAAGGTGTTGCTGTGTTTCCTCGGAGATACTGTATTGTACAGCACATTGTGACAGTGCACTGTCTAGTGATCTTCAGCGTTATTCAGACGCTGACGTTGTTATAGTCACCTCGATTACTTTCACAAACTCTTCTCCTATTTTGTTCTGTTTCAACAGCCTCTCCTGTTGCGCAATACAGGACGACACATCGGAACAAGAAAGGACGTCAAAAGCGCAAGTGACGAAGTAGACGGACTGAATGCACCAGCTGCCACAAGACAAGTGTTTCAAAAGATCGTTTTGACTGCTGGTTTAGTTACGTTATCTAGAGTAGGAGTTTGTCAGGGAGGTCCGACTTACGCTACAGGCTCAGTCTTTCTGTGACAGTCTCACTTTCAAGGTTGTTTTTATTGCAAAATATGCGTTACTGTCCACCCGGCCATGTAGCTTCTTTATAGATAACATCTTCGTTTGCCTATCTAATACAAAGGAGGGGCTTGAAATGGCACTTATTCTATGTAGACCTAACATCAATCATATTAAAGGGTATGAATGCAACTTAGTTCATTATAGAGTTAACTGCTGTAGTCATCTCGTGTTCAAAAGCCTATAATGAGCCGCAGTCGCACGGTGACGATAGCGCCACCATGACTGATATCTCTTCAATAGGTCACTGATACCACACTATGACAGATAAACTCCAAGCAGACGCCGTCTTCGAATAAACCAGCTATTTCATTACGGTTGGACAAATGTGAAGAGAGAACTTTCCTTCGTCGTTATGCGACCACGTCACATTGTTCGAATTCCTTACGACGGTGGACTGAAAGGTCCTGTTCAGTCTAAGCTTGTTAGTAATTGCCCTCAGTTGATCTGTCGGTTACGTGAGAATAACCAAGATAATGAAGATACTGTCACGTGGTCGTGACGTCGACGAAGGCAACAGTCGGCGAGTTAAAGAAGAAACTCTTTATTTTGGCCGAACTTGTGGCCGGGCAACTGAAGGTCAGACTACAGCAATACACGCTGGCACTGAGAGCGGCGAACAGAGCGTCGGCCGTCGATAATCTGAACATCGTTGGAGCGCGCCGGCTTTTATGCATCACGCGTCGAACATTCTAGCCTTATCACTGGTCATCGCGCACGCTGTGGAATAATCTCGAGTGGTCGCGTCTTGCGCGCAATCTTAACAAAACGATCTACAATAATCGGGAAGGTTCTAGAACAATAAGGCGCGGTTTGAGCTGAGCTTTGCTGACGGTCTTTGTGGGCGAAAACCGAATACAACAAAAGTGAAAATAAGAATAGCGCGTGGCAATGCCCCCCTCTGAAAAGGCATCGTCCCGATGCTTAAAACAGTACACGGGGGAGAAATGCATGCAACAATAAATCACAACAATAAAGAAAGAAAGTACAATAGCTAAGCAATAAGTGCAGTCCTCAGGTTTGCTAACGCGCGTAATACGGCTTGAGGCGCACGACATGGACGACTTCAGGTCGCGCACGGCGCCGTTGAGAGTTCGTTATGCCGTCCGGGACGACCTCGTAGTCCAGAGCACCGAGACGTCGAAGCACCTTGTACGGCCCGAAGTATCGCCGAAGAAGTTTTTCACTAAGTCCACGTCGGCGTATCGGTGTCCACACCCAAACGCGGTCGCCGGCCTGGTATTCCACGAAGCGTCGTCGAAGATTGTAACGGCGGCTGTCGGTCGTCTGCTGATTCTTGATGCGCAGACGGGCGAGTTGTCGGGCTTCTTCAGCGCGCTGAAGGTAGACGGTGACGTCGAGGTTTTCTTCGTCGGCGACGTTGGGCAGCATGGCGTCGAGCGTCGTTGCCGGGTTCCTACCGTAGACCAACTTGTATGGCGCCATCTGTGTCGTCTCCTGCACGGCCGTGTTGTATGCGAAGGTCACGTACGGAAGGATGGCGTCCCACGTCTTGTGTTCGACGTCGACGTACATGGCCAGCATGTCGGCGATGGTCTTATTTAGACGCTCGGTCAGGCCGTTGGTCTGTGGGTGGTACGCGGTGGTCCGGCGGTGACTTGTGAGGCTGTATCCCAAGATCGCCTGGGTTAGGTCAGCCGTAAACGCCGTGCCTCTGTCGGTGATGAGAACCTCTGGGGCGCCGTGTCGAAGGACGATGTTCTCAACGAAGAACTTGGCTACCTCGGCGGCACTGCCTTTCGGCAGGGCTTTTGTTTCGGCGTAGCGGGTGAGGTAGTCGGTGGCTACGACGATCCATTTGTTTCCGCAAGTCGACGTTGGGAACGGCCCCAGGAGGTCCATCCCGATCTGCTGGAACGGTCGCCGAGGAGGCTCGATCGGCTGAAGGAAGCCTGCTGGTCTTGTTGGCGGTGTCTTCCGTCGCTGACAGTCTCTGCACGTCCTTACGTAGCGAGCGACGTCGGCGGCAAGGCGCGGCCAGTAGTACTTTTCCTGTACTCTGGCGAGCGTGCGGGAAAGTCCGAGGTGTCCAGCCGTCGGGTCGTCGTGTAGAGCCTCCAGGATTTCTGGTCGCAATGCTGAAGGCACTACGAGGAGGTAGCTTGCTCGAAGTGGCGAGAAATTCTTCTTTATGAGAACGCCGTTTCGCAAGAAAAACGACGCGAGTCCTCGCTTGAATGCCTTTGGGACAATGGCGGTCTTGCCTTCGAGGTATTCCACAAGGCCTCCGAGTTCCGAGTCGGCTCGCTGTCGTTCGGCGAAATCATCGGCACTTATGGTTCCCAGGAAGAAGTCATCCTCCTGGTCATCCTGCGGCGGCGGGTCGACGGGGGCGCGAGACAAGCAGTCGGCGTCAGAGTGTTTTCGTCCGGATTTGTAAACGACGGTAACGTCGAATTCTTGAAGTCTCAGACTCCATCTTGCGAGACGACCTGAAGGGTCCTTCAGGTTAGCTAGCCAACACAAGGCGTGGTGGTCGCTCACAACTTTGAAGGGCCTGCCGTAGAGGTAGGGGCGAAACTTTGACGTTGCCCAGATGATGGCAAGGCACTCCTTTTCTGTTGTGGAATAGTTGGCTTCTGCCTTGGATAGCGACCGGCTAGCATAACTG
Organism: Rhipicephalus appendiculatus; assembly: GCA_030522465.1. NCBI lineage: Eukaryota > Metazoa > Arthropoda > Arachnida > Ixodida > Ixodidae > Rhipicephalus > Rhipicephalus appendiculatus. Next base: position 19,806 of record JALIZH010010887.1, on the reverse strand, counting down.
ATAACCCTTTCCACGCCGGCAGTTCTCTGGACAAGAACGGCGCCGAGTCCTACGCTGCTTGCGTCGGTGTGGATTTCCGTGTCGGCGTGTTCGTCGAAATGCGCAAGTATTGGAGGCGTCTGCAGGCGTCGTTTCAATTCTTGAAATGCTTCGACTTGCGCCGCTCCCCACTTGAATTCCACGTCGTTTTTCGTGAGCTGAGTTAGTGGCTCGGCGATGCGCGAAAATTCCTTGACGAAGCGTCTATAATAGGCGCACAAGCCGAGAAATCGGCGTACGGCTTTCTTGTCTGTGGGCGGCAGGAAGGCAGCGATGGCAGCTGTTTTCCGTGGGTCGGGGCGAACTCCAGACTTGCTGATGACGTGACCCAAGAACAGAAGTTCCTCGTATGCGAAACGGCACTTTTCTGGCTTCAGGGTGAGTCCGGAGCCCTTTATTGCTTGAAGTATAGCCTGAAGGCGCCGGAGATGTTCGTCGAAGTTTGATGAAAACACAACGACGTCGTCTAAGTACACAAGGCAGGTCTGCCACTTCAAGCCGGCCAGTACAGTGTCCATAACACGTTGGAACGTCGCAGGCGCCGAGCAAAGACCGAAGGGCATGACCTTGAACTCGAAGAGGCCGTCTGGTGTGATAAAGGCAGTCTTCTCTCGGTCTCTCTCGTCGACCTCGATTTGCCAATAGCCGGTCTTGAGGTCCATCGACGAAAAGTACTTCGCGTTGTGGAGTCGATCCAGGGCGTCGTCTATACGTGGGAGAGGATACACGTCCTTTTTCGTGATCTTATTCAGGCGGCGATAATCGACGCAGAAACGCAGGGATCCGTCCTTCTTCTTCACTAACACCACGGGTGACGCCCAAGGACTCTTGGAAGGCTGGATGATGTCGTCGCGTAGCATTTCGTCGACTTGTTGCTTTACGGCCTCGCGTTCTCGCGTTGAAACTCTGTACGGGCTCTGGCGGAGTGGTCTCGTATTTTCCTCTGTTATGATGCGGTGTTTCGCCATTGGCGTCTGTCGAATTCTTGACGACGACGAGAAGCAGTCCTTGAATTGCAAGAGCAGACTTTTGAGCTGGTCTTGCCTGTGCTTCGGGAGACTCGGGTTGACGTCGAAATCTATTCCGGGACCTCGATTCGTGTACCGGGACCTCGATTCGAGCCGTGTACCCAGCACCTCCACCAGATGTCACGTGGTCGTGACGTCGACGAAGGCAACAGTCGGCGAGTTAAAGAAGAAACTCTTTATTTTGGCCGAACTTGTGGCCGGGCAACTGAAGGTCAGACTACAGCAATACACGCTGGCACTGAGAGCGGCGAACAGAGCGTCGGCCGTCGATAATCTGAACATCGTTGGAGCGCGCCGGCTTTTATGCATCACGCGTCGAACATTCTAGCCTTATCACTGGTCATCGCGCACGCTGTGGAATAATCTCGAGTGGTCGCGTCTTGCGCGCAATCTTAACAAAACGATCTACAATAATCGGGAAGGTTCTAGAACAATAAGGCGCGGTTTGAGCTGAGCTTTGCTGACGGTCTTTGTGGGCGAAAACCGAATACAACAAAAGTGAAAATAAGAATAGCGCGTGGCAATACGATGGCACCAGAATTAAAGACAGCATAGTTCTTGAAGACAGTAAATGCACTTCACGAGCGTAGACATTTCTCAGCATTCCCGAAACATTCCTCGGCTAGTGCATAACCACATATTCTTTTAAACGTCACCAGACATTATTTGCAAAACACGAGAGACCACATGAAAAGAGACATGAAAAACGACATCAAATGGAGTAACACTCTGGAAAAAGCGTCGCTCTCATTTTCTTCTGCATGTCGTGAGTGCGCGAATCTGTATACAGTGAGGTGCCTCATTCGGTGCACGCAATATGACAGTGCAGAAGCTCGTTTTTCCCCCCACCCAGCATCAACACCCTTATAATTCGCATGGGTGTGTCATTATGGCCATAATATAAAGCTTCCCGGTGTGGTCGTAGCTAGCATGCTGGTTCTCAGGAGATGAGTTTTGCAGCCATAAGCGACCATTTAGCCTGTTCATGGGTCTCACAGAAAAAGGCTAATAGTAGAGAAAATAAAAATACAGCGCTGAACGAAGGGCGTAGAAAAAAAAAAACGACGATTCTCCGTCCTTGTTTCTCTCCTGTGTTTTTATTTATTGTACGCGAGATATAACGTGCTACAACTAACTACAACTACCACTAAGGTTTCCTGTGAAAGAAAAATGTAGAAAAAAAAACGATTTAAAATAAATCAACAACACTGATAATACGCCATTCAATATGCAGTGCAGCTCGTTTCAGATTCAACTACGCCGTTTGGTTAACCGAATGCTGCCCGCCTCGTAACATTTGCTCTTACAGTATATTCGAGCCCATATTTTTATATTTGCAACATCCACTCAAACAAGGTTCTCTCTTACACTTCCGTGTAGCGCGTACGTCACGGGTGTACCTGAACTTCTGGTATTGTCATTGCGAAACTAAGGAAAGAATGCACAAGTTAGTCATAAGTTTTCATTGTTATCTTTTCGTTGAATTTAGAAAGCGTCCTTTCTCCCCTTAGACTTTTATTGTATCATAAAATAATGACTGCCTGTCAGCAGACCTATATGTACGGCTATGGCTGCTGAGCCGCTGTGGTGATTCAGTTTCGTTTTGGCCGTCTTCGAATGAAAAGTGCCGGGGGAAGAAAGAGAAAAGACGAAGTTAGGCGGGCGGCCATCGCCTCGTTCGATCGGCTGGTCGGGGGGCTGCGAACCCCGTGCGCTAGGCCAGTCGCGCTATGCGGGTGCCATGGGCCCCAAAACGACGACGCAACGGTCCCACATTCCGAGCTACTTCACGAAACTTCGATAGTTTGTTCTGCCGGGCGCACCAGACTGGCTAACGTGTAGTGCTGAATTAATTCGTGGTATTTGATCATGCGGTACCTCTCTGATCCTAGCATGACCTGCCGGGGTGCTCGGTTGGTGTATGCCGTAGCTGAGGTGCGAGGAGCATTGTTGTCCGTGAGAGAGAAGTGGATTGATGTCCAAATAATTCGGATCCCTCGTGCGTGTTGGTTAGTTTTTGGTATGCGTCTCACGAGAGCTGAGAGCCGACCTTTTACCAACAGATATTTGAGTGAAAGGAGTAACTTGCATCTGTGACGCGAATTTCTAACGTATTTGCGCCTACCACGCCGAAGGCGTCAATGCGCAATCATGTTTACCCAAGAGCAGTGAATCTGGTGGCATGGTGCGATGGACACCCTGCGGGGACCACCGACCGGACCATTAGGCATTTCCAACCTATACATACGAAGCCACAGCGATAGAAAGAGCAGCGAAATTGCTGCAGTGAAGCGAAATATGAAAAAAGAAAAGTAGGGGCAACGTCTCGGAGGATGGTTGGGGAAGGAGTGTGGCGTTGTTTATAGAAGCCGCAAGTATCGCCTTTCGTTCGCGTATGAGGCGACACGTTGTTACTTAGGACTCTAGCTTCAGACAAGATCAGCCGATGACATCCACTGACGTGAAAACCGTTCTTCGGACGTCGACCTTGGCATCAGATTCCTACGCGAAGCAAAACTCGAGAAAGAACAATTACAAGAACAAAATACCTGCTACTGTCTCTGTCTCCATCTCTGCGCTGTCTCATACTGCGACCGACGTTTATACGGCTTGATGAAGCAAGCAAGAAGTTACAGAGTAATAACAATGGGCTATAGCTTAAATGGCAGTAATTATAAAAGCATCACCGGCATTGTGCGGCTAACTTTAAAAAGAAAAGTGCCCAATCTGCCTTGTTTAACTTGAAATGTTCACATGTGCAACATAACAAACGACATTAGAGAACTTAGAAGCCGCGTATGACGATAGAACCAGGAGTGATAAGCGTAATATTAACATGGAAATGATAATTGTTTAGAGTCTACATAAAAGTAATCGATATCCTATTCGCATTAAGAAGAAAGAAAATGAAGTAAGGCAGGCCATGTAATACAAGGCAGATAATTGATGGTCTCTTCAGGTGTCGGAAAAATAGCGCAGTGGAAGAGCCCGAATGATGTACTGAGGTGGTTAAATTAGGAGGTTTTCAGACACCGACGATCAGCTGTCAGACAACGATTGTAATTTGATAATATTGAAAGAAGCATTCGCTCTTTCTGCATTGTCCATAGATTGGCTGATGGTGATCATTATAATGACGATAGAGGAAGGCGAATAGAGTAAAATGAACTAACTTGGCGTTTTGTAGGCATGAGACAGGGCGCTAGTGGAAAACAAGTGGTTTTACTGACTCGTAAACTAACTTTTTAACAGAAGTAGTGCCTTGCCAACTACCCACTCCATTAGAAATTGGTCGCCAATACCCGGTGCCGGAGTATGCTGTGCGACCAGACGCCGCTCGATGGAATGTTGCTACAGTGTGTAATTTTGGGAATGGTTTGTATGCATAGACAACGGCTCGCATCCGTGCCTAATGAATGTTGGAAAGCAATTATTGCGCAACTGCGCTTTTTGACGACTAATCGTCAACAGCATGTGTAAGTCGACCATGCATTTATGTTGTGATATGGCAGCGCACCTCGAAATACCATAGATCTGGTTTTCATATACATAACTCTTATGTGTAATGTGATTCTGTAATTAAACCGCTCACATTTTCGTGCGCCGCTGCGTGTTGCTCTCCTCTGATTCTTGTTAACAATTTCACTTTTGCGTACGAAGCAAGTATACAAAGCGAAACTTCGCCATTCTGGCGCCCTGTTTTTGGGCCATGGTCAAAGTAAATTTCAGCTTTGTGAGCATACTTACTATAACATGATCTCATTTAGACCTTAACGTCATTTTTTTAACGGCGTGCAGGATGTCTTGGACGATTACGAATTACAACTCGGTCGCATTTGTTCGACCGCTATATATCGTTGAGGCTTGAACAACCGCGAGGAGCGAACACATCATTCCATGTAACGTTATTGAACGCTGGCCTTTTGTTGCTTTTATTGATATATCAGTGGCGTCGCTGTACTCGACTAGTGTTTAGCTGTCCTGATGTCTCAGGATGGCTAAACGCCGCACTGGTTTATCGAACATTGTCGAGAAATTTCGGCCTCATTTTGCATTCGGTGGGATTTTTCCGATACTGCATCGGTAGACATCATTTGGCGGGCATCACTGACAACATAGTACGTCGTGGGGTTAGTATTCCTCAAAATTGGTAGTACACGCTCTTGAAGTTTGTACCGATTGCCTTCCTTAAACCAAAAGCGTCTTGGAGCTAACCCATTGATTTAGTTCTTATAAAATTATTCTTCAAAAACTTACCTTTCTTTGACGAAGTTTCTCGCGAAATTCACGTGTACCAGTAAGCGTACCTGTCGATGGATCAATAATTTTCTAAAGTGGGCGTGTGCAACAGCAGTCCACGATGAACATTGCAAATAGATGCTAGATTACAAGCCGCTACTGCAGCTGCTCTTCGTTTTTGATCTGCGTCCCCAACTGTAAGTCGCACCCTCTTGCCCGATTCAACTGCAGTAGCCCCACCTTCAGACGTCAGTACAGCGGTAAGACGTAAGCGCTGTGAGAGCAGTTCCAACAGCCTGTAGCAAAGAACAGACAATTCGCTGTTATAGAACATCCTGCTTGCTTAAGATGTGCCTTACACGACATTTTATGAGCTTCTGAGTGCATTTCTCTTAATTTATGGTCTCTAGTTAACTTTGCGTGATAGTGTCCTGCCTATGACTCTCGTGTGTAGTGTTCGGCTTTGTTTGCGGTGTTAGTAAGCGTAGATGGTAAAAGATGGGTGGCTTGTCCAGTGGGGCTTCCAAGTGATGGTCCACTTAATACACCCCGACCTGCAGATATGGAGATCGCACGCTATAAGTTGCTCAGGGAAAGGAGCCATCGTGAGTGCGTTGTTTTTCCTTTGTGGTTCATTAGCGCGTCGTTAGACCGCTAGCAGATCCTTCATTCTTCAATATATATCATGTAACCGCCTTAAGTGAAACAACCATGAAACGTAGGACAATTAGAAGACACAGTGCGAGTTCAGAATGTTTACGTATCTAGAAAACGTGTGTAGGTAAACTCTCTTCTGCCGAATGATCCCTGTAGATCAGGGGTAGGCAACCTGCAGCCCGCGGGTGAGTATTATGGGACCCCCCGGCACGCTGTCAGAACCCCCCTCACGTTGTCACTTCCTACCTGAACGCCGACATGGCACTTATGACCTCAAAACGACCTAGAAAGGAACAAAGAAGGATTGCTTCCAGGTGGCCCCCATCTTCAGACTTAGCCAGAAGTGAGTCAATACTTAGCCTAAAAGTTAGCCTGTTTTGTATATTATTGGCAACACGGGAATTTTTTTCTCTTTGCCTGCGAACCCTACCTCCCTTCCCCTCCCCCCCCCCTTATCGATTTGCCGTCCTGCCACGCCGTGTCGGCTACCTGCAACTCAGCTCTCCGCCTGAAAAGGTTGCCAACCGCTGCTATAGACCATTGTGGTTTAAACGTGACAAAAATAAGGTATGCGGGTTAAAGAAGGTATGCGGGAAAAATAAGGATAAAGGGATCAGGGCATTTGACGCGGAGAACAAGGCGATCATAGGAGGAATGACGGAGTACCCGCGCTTCGTATAGTGTCCCCCCTTATTTTGTTTGTTATTTCTCGCCTTCCTAAGCCTCACAAGCATCCGATATGATGTACGGATGTGCGCCCTTACTCCCTTTTAATCTGTATTCGCTTACTATAGGCTGCAATAATGTCGGCGTAAAGGAATTCGCTTCAATAATAAAATTGTGTTCTCTTGTTTTTTTTTTTTTGTTTATTGCTTAGGAAGTTCAGGCATGACGCCTTATTTTACTGTTTTCGTGCGAATAAAATGGAAATCAACTTGAACTCCCGAGGACACAGTTCACATCAGTTTACATGTGAAGCGATTCGAGTGCTATGTATACACTTACGCCTTTCACGATTAATGAAACAGCTATCGGAACATGGCGAGACCTGATGAGATTTCTCCTAAACTCTCTAGGCCTCTATTAGGAGTTCCCCAAGCATCCTTCACATGAAAAAAATATATGCAATGCATTTGTACCCGTTGCTCAAGGCTTGTTAAAGCACAAGCTAGTAATAAAATTCGCAACCGCAATGCATAGACAAACGGATACACTGCTACGAAGCCACCCGGATAACGAACTCTTACTTGCTGTGTCGATAAACTTCACTTAAAGAGCGCGGCATCTTTCCAGTCTCCTTTCTCTCGTCTCCGTCCTCGTTTCTTTCTGGCTTCTCGGAATTACCTAAACATCAAGCGCTCCCTGTGGCTCGGCTATATTGCGAGCGTTACAGTTCACCGTTACGCTGTCATCCTCAAAGAAGGCCTTCTGATTGCACTATTTTAGCGAACGGCAAAAATGACTGTCATCAGCGTACGTATATGCGTGGACGATGGCTGCTGAATTTGCGCCAGTTTTCTCGTAGAGATAGTAGTTTAAGTGCTTCTGAGCTTTCCACAGTTATTGCATACCGCTACAGCGAGATATGAGCAGCAAAGGAGTACTGCGAACGTAACGTGGTTGGTCAGTCGGAAAGCGATTTAGATAAGAGTTACCAGAACCGTCGGTAATTCAACGATTATAGCTGGGAAAAACTTCTCTGTGGAGTACCTTTTTATCGAAGAAAAAATTTGCGGCAAGCTAGAACCTACAGCCCGCCAAACTACAGTCGCCCACTTAGTTCACACGAAATTTTTAGAGTTGTGTGGTATATGGCCCAAACTGAGCCCGCTTCCTTTTTCTTTTCTGCTTGCTAGCCCTACTGGATTCACAAAGGAGAATAGATCTACAATTTCTTTTTTTTTTTCGTTGTGTGCTTGTAGGAATAAATAAAAATGATTGAGTCATTTCCATGAAAGGAACAAAAAAGCTCAAACCCGCTTTCATTTTATTTGATCCCTTCAGTGTATACTTTGCAATATACGAAAAATGCGGCTTGTGAAACTTCGCTTCAATCGCCTTCCGTCTGCCGTTGTGTTGATGAGGTCATTAACGTAAGCAATTTTACTAAACTTAGTTAAGAATCTCGGCTTGCACACTGAAGGAAGCATCTAGCGTATTTTTCTGCCTAATACTGAATTTGTTTTTTTTTTTATAACTATGCAACGCGTTATGTAGATTTTGCGAAGTAATCATGAAGACGGCTGATAAATTATCTCGGGTCTATGGTGTCCTGGGGAGGAAAATCGTTAGTGACTGAAGGTAAGCAATAAAATATTTTTAAAATCTTTCCATAATCAGCATGCAGCTAGTTCCACGATATACAACGCCGCTAATAATGAGTGAGCGCACAAAGGTTATTTATTACCATACAATTATATGGGTATTGTACTGTCATACCTCCCGTGAGGTTATTGTCTTTGTTACTGCCACTCGTTGCTTGGTGGTAGAGGTCGCTATTATTAACTAATTTATTCAGCACGGAACGTGATGAGTGACTTTCATAATTGGTTGTAGCGCAGGCAGAAACAAAGAGACACAGAAAATGCGCATTTGAAAACACAGCGAACCGTTGTGTTTTTTTTATTGGGTGAGATGGTTCTACCAAGCATGTATTCCACTCACCGCAGGATTTAAATTACAACGAATAGGTTTAAACAAGCATGTTTCAATATGCGTGCGCAAACGCTGCACGTGCTGACTAAGCGGCTGTGCCGTTCAGTGGATCTGAAGGTAAGGAGCCACTATAGATGAGTCAGGTTTTATGCACGCATGAATTCTACGTGACGCGTTTCGACCTTGGCAATCACAGGCAGTTCACGACAGAGTTTGAGTGCTAATCGCATTAACGCCGACAATCATCGCAAAATAGTGTTTTTTTTACCCTTGGAGGCCATTACATTGATTGCGTTCGTGCAGAATCCATTTATGCTTTTTCTAGATATTCACTCATTATTCTGCCAGGTGCTTGCAGACCGCTTGTTTCTACAGGCTCTTTGGATCTTGCAGCGGCACTTTGTGAAGCCCCGGGCCATGGGGTGGCATCGACGACCTGGTTTAGTCAACCAGGCTTATCATCCACACGTCCGCATAGGTGCGAAAGATGAAGTGTGCGGCTTCTTTGGTCGGCTTCTCGTGGCTAGGCTCCTCATTGGAGGTCTGTGAAGACCTCCTTAACGGGCAGTGCGAACTTATATAGCTACGTCAAAGGGAAGATATCTCTCGGCTCTGTCGCTTCCGGCAATTGCCGACGCATACAAAGCGTCATAGATGTTGGCGTATACCACTAAATAGTGAAGCCAATGTGTGTTCTACAATTAGCACGACATCTGCACATGTGCGTTTCGCTTTATTTCGCTGACAGCGCACTCGAGGAGAGAACAAATTAAGAAATTAGAGGCTGCACCAAGGACAAAAAATAACCACGCAAAGCTGGCATGTACGCTGTTAGCGTCGAAATAACGTCAGCTTCCTTATGCGATATTAGGTTAGACGTAAGTCAATTATCGTAAGCCGATTCTCAGGCCTTTCATAATTTATATTTGAAAGTATAAATGTGATGGGTACGCATTCGGCTATGCGGCGGGGGTATAAATACACCAACAAAACAAAATATATGCCTGCGAGAAGTCTACAGGCGAAAAGTTCTCGTTCCATAAGAGGTCTGGCAAATACTTGGCGCGCACAAGTCAAGTTATTGCCGGGAAATTCTTAGCAAATAATATCGGGAAGCACTGGTTTCGTGTTAGGTGAATAAAATCTCGTCACATCAAATTGACACACACCTTAGGGAGCTTTAGGAAGCGAGATTGGTCATTTGGTTGATAACAACCTTTTTGAGGCTTATGGCGCCCGTGCCGAAAGAACAGAAGCTCATGTGTGAGTAACACAGTTCCTTGACGCGCTCTGAGAAACAACGTCTTTAGCAGTGGGATGCAGTGTGTCATGCGTTGTGGGCGTGCAACGGAGTTTCCTAGGCATTCTCAGTAGTTGAGCCACCACTGAAGCTTAGTGAGATGTCCTTTCCACAATAATTTTGAGAACATTAAGTTGTGGCGCGCACTGCAGTGTGTTGAACAATTTCGAACAATTATTGTGTATTAAGCTCCTTAGTACAAGGTGCTGCGTCGCGCCAGTACTTGGAACTGACACAGGGGGAATCTTTCGGAGCAGATATTTCATAATCACTACTTTTAATATTATCTATCTAGGAACACAGATTTCTGCGCAGGCTTTTAAACGCTACCTCCATTGATTCATAGTTATTAACAACCCATTAGGTACCAGCCTGACCATATGGTCACGCATATTCCAACGAAGCTTTTGGATTCATGAGGGTTTAAAAAACTGCGCCAAAGCCCCGGCACTATGTCTTGCGATAGCTTAGAGTACCCCTTACAAACACCACCTGGCAGAAGTTTTCTATGTTGATTGGGGAGCTGCTAAAGCAGGGCGCGAAATAGTTGTTCTACATTTCGGCGCGTCGGCGTACAACGCTCCTTCATGTAAACGGATTTCTTCGTTGGATTATTTTTTTTGCAGTAGCGTGATGCACATCTCCCTGTAGAGTACCTGCACTATGCGATCTCCGGTGAAAATTTGAAATAGGTTAGCCAAAGACTAGCTCGCGAACAAGCATGTTGTTTTACGTGTTACCATCTGGTCACGCTAGGCCGATAGGCTCCGTATTCTCCTTAAGCTCGTTACTTCGTTTTGCGCTCCTTGTAGAATGATTTCGCTACACTCATGTAGCAATTTATTGTATGCGGAGGTTTAGTTTACATGAAACAGCCAGAATACTCGAAGAGGATGATAAAGATCTGTCGGCTATCTACATTGAGCTATTGGAGGCTTCCACCTACTCAGACGAAGATTTGAATCCGGTAGTCTCATAGACAACCTAAGTAAAATATATAATGATTGTTGGGGTTGAACCTCCAAAAACCACAATATGATTATGAGGGACGCCGTAGTGGAGGGCTCCGGAAGTTTCGACCACCTAGCATTCTGTGCACATAAATCGTAGATAACCTAAATAGCGCGCCAGCTTAGAGCAGGTGCTAAAACGGTGCTTGCGGACGCCGTCGCATTGGTGGATGCGACTGTGATGAAGATGAAGCAGAGTATGAAGGACAAGGTGATGTATCACCAATAAGCGCTCAGGTGAAGGAGATAAAAGCCCTGATGTGAAGTTATCTTCAAGTGCACAAGAGAAGGTCCAAGTGTCTCACCCTAATGCTGTTCCCCAATATAACTGCTTCACGGGAGGCATCTTACCAGATGGATGCGAACGTAGGCGCCTAACGGATTGCTATTCGTCGCAAGAATCAGTAGTGGTGTGCGATATTCCCTATGTGACGTAGCCATACGCAACGTGCATTGCTTATTCGCAGCACATGATCCAATGTCAGTCAACTTGATTTCAGAAAGCAAATCTCTCAACGCTACCTGACAAGATAGAATAACACGCCAAAAGGAACTGCCCGTCGAAGAATGTCGATGATTTTTGACAGTGGGCCTTGCGGTCCACATTTTGAACGAAAAAAGCCCACTTCGTCGGAACTCTGACTAACGGCAAAATGCGCAGGTGCGCATTTTGCCGTTGCCCACACGGTGCCCACACAGTGCAGTAAATGTGACGTCGGCATGTGCATTGCGTGCTTCATACCATTTCACAATAAGTGCCAAACACATCCATAATTTTATTTTTGACGATGTGTCAAGGCCTGAAATACAATTTGTCCCCTTGTCATTTTTGCCGTACCCTAAGGGCCTAGCGTGACCATATGGTCACGGGCCATAATTTGTAAACCAAGAGCTCATTCACGATGAATATTTTTTTTCAGTCTGTTCTATACAGATGCAGATACAATAAAATACCACATCTGTTTTCACAGGACTCATAAAAAAAAGAAACCGGTACCAAATGGGTTAGGTGGTATTCATAGACATGGTTGGGTGGCAAACTTTATAAACGGGTGCACAGCATCTATTATTAGGGCTATGGTTGCCCGTTAGACAGCCTTGTCGGAAACGTGCAGTTGAGACGGTGTAAGGGACATGGTTGAAGGCGCACGGGTAGACTATAGTCTGATTTTCATACGTTTTTCTCACTGCTTTGCGTTGTATTGTGTTTTGTTCTTCACGACATATTTCCTGATTCCGTAACCCTGCATGCGCCGAATAACCCATGGATTGATTCTGTTGCCCTCGCAGAGTCGTGATCGCATGTGCCTATCGGATCTGGGCTAAATAGAGGTGGGATCTTACGCGTGGAGCGAGTAGGTGCCAAATACGATCGGCTTGCCCTCACACCTCTCAGCCGGCTCAATGAATAAACTGCTGCCTATGAAGAATGGCTACGACGCTCTTGGCGTGGCGCCGTCCGGCAATAATGACTTTTGGTAGCTTTTCGTATCTCTTTTCTCTTAAACACGTCACTTAATTTGCCAGTAAAGCAATAGACTACCGGAATGCCTCATTTTACTTACACATCCACAATGATCAAAAATAAATCACGCTTATAGTGCATGTGAAGTCGTAATTACCGTCGTCATCTAAATATTTTTCTAAAATTATGTTCTATGTTTCTAGCACATTTCTGCTTTCGAAACAGGTTTACACGAAGAAAGATAAAGAGCGAACAGTCCCATTTAGACACGATTTGTAGAGCTGTGAGGAGTGCTTGAAGTTGTGGAAAAAAAAATCATTTTCCGCTAGCAAATAACGATGGCTGACAAAAAAATCAACAATTTCGCCGCAAGGGCGAAGCATATAGTAATTGTTGGGGTTTAACATCCCAAAACCAATATGATTATGAGGAGCGCCGCAGTGAAGGGCTCCAGAAATTTCGACCATCTGGGGTTCTTTAACGTGCATCTCAATCTGAGCACACGAGGCTCAAGCATTTTCGCCTCCACGGAAAATGCAGCCGCCGTGACCGGGATTCGATCCCAGAACCGGTAGGTCAGCAGTCGAGCACTATATTCACTGGACCACCGCGGCGGGTGCAAGGGTGAAGCAGCGCATGCGATATCACCAAGTTAAAATGTCATAAGAAGTAAGTCTAGGAGCTAACTTCTCTAGCATCAGACCTGGCGTAACTAAACAAAATACTAAAAGCAAGAATCCGCCATAAGTGTCCTCTTAATTTTATCGCAATTAACCATACTGCCACTAATGTTTCTACAAGGAAAATTATTTGTCTTCAACAGGGAAGATTTTGCGCTTATGTTTGCCTAAGTCTCATTATGCAAACATTGGTTGTTGCGAGATCTTTTCAACGACCATTATTGATCGCTTCAAACCTGCATGGTCCCCCCATTTGCTATTTTGCTTGCCCGTCTGCTAACAAACTTTCAATCGCGCTAGGAGAATATTTCCGGAATAAACTTGTCTTTCATTACAGACTAGCTTTTCTGATGTGTCATGTGTAAGCTTTCGTTACATGACGATAAACCAACTTCACAGCGTAATAAAATAACAGCTGCGATGTTACGCACTGCAGCGACATGGTTTGTAATAAATCTGTGCGTGAGTTTTTTCTATCTTTCTGTGCTGTAACAAACCACTACCAGCTTTAGAAGTCGTATAAGAGCCTCCCGCCACAGTGTAATTTACTCTCAGCATATCATACGCGCACTTACTGCAAATTGAAACGCACAAAGCTGCGCGACTGAAACGTGGACAGAAGGGCGACACGAAGCGCTTCGTGTGTCTAAACGTGTCTCCCTTCTTCCCGTGTCTCAGTGGTGCATTTTTGTGCATTCTAACGGCAAACAAAGATGTACAAATGGCAACCATAGACTTATTCCAGCTATAGGTAAAATTCATCCAGGCATTCAACATGTAAGCTACCGTTCTCATGATCCCTACTGTATTGCCACTGATACACCACGACGTGTATGGTACACATATGAGAAGCGACATCTCAGATTAGGTGTTCGCATATTTATTATTTCATACATTTCTGCGATTTCCTTTGGACCTATTTAGGTCCTGAAGTCTGCATGCTTCTAATGTCGCTACATCGGTACACCTGAGGTTAGCAAACCAAATGTATTCTCACTATTATTGATCATCATCATCAGCCTGACTACGCCCACAATTGTACAGGAAGACCTCCACCACGTTTCGCCAATTAAACCGATCCTGCGCTTGTTGCGCTCACGTTAGCCCCGCAAACTTCTCAAGCTCATCTGCCCAGCTGACTATCTACGTCCCGCTTGCGCAATTACATTCTTTTGTTTTACAGTCTGTTGCCCTTAAAGGGGCCCTGCAACACTTTTTGATCATGGTCAGAAAACTCTGCCGATCGGTAGTTGAGGCTCCCGAGAACACGCGAGCCTCGCGCAGAACGTGGCCTGGAATTAGCGCAGCACGTGGCCTGGAATTCACAATGAATTCTCAAAGTCAGCTAAAAATTGATTTTCCTTATCTCGTCAAATGACGCTACAAGCTCAAAAATCACTCGTCACAGCCATTGTGCCAGCCATTGGCTGATTTGAGCATCGCGCGCTCGGTCGTTACTGGGGCCGCCGCGGGGGCCGCGACTTGTCCACGCGTGCGCGCTCGATTGCACGCAAAAGCCGCATATTCGAAGAAAAAAAAAAGAGGAAAAGTGCTCAAGGTCACGAGGCACGCGTGACGTATTTCCTAGTCCGGAAGACCATTGGCAAGAGCCAATGGTCTTCCGGACTAGGAGGCCCACCCACTAGCGACTTATTTGTTCGCGATAAAATGTTTTATGGCGATAGCAATTATATGGACACTCTCGGCTGATTTTTGCCGTCATGTCCCGTGTATATATATATATATATATATATATATGTAAGTAAAAGCCACGAAGAAAAATACCCGCGGGAAACATTGCGGGAGCGGGGGGGCGACAAACGCCGCTGAAGCGGACATCAAATGAGCCGGCCCCCCTCCGTCACTCCGAGGCGTATGCGATAAGATCCCCCCCGCCTGTTCGACGAGCCGGGGAATGCTCAAGAAGAGAGGAAACGCCCCGCGCGTCTTTAGCAAGCGCGGAAAGACGCGAGGGGGGGGTGTCCCTTATGCAGCCACTGCGACCTTTGGTTTTACGAGCGTGGTCGTCGCTCGCGCACACGTTATCTCGCAATCTCAGCAGCCGACAGCGGGCGGCTGGCTCCTACGTGCTCCGCTCTCAACGCGAGGACATTGTGCGAACAGTGTCCCTGGAGCGGCCGTATGCTCTTAAACCAGCATTTTGTAGAGTTGCGTGAGATCGGATCCAAAAGAGTTAGCTGCCAGCCTCACTTCGATTAACATTAGAATTTGTTGCTATCGCATTCACTGCTTCACCCTTGCGGTGAAACTGTGAAGTTTTATTCTCTCTCTCTCTCTCCGTACGGTCGCTCCCTGCTTAGCTTCCAGCGCTTTCGTCGGGACGAGAGAAGAGAGAATGCAATTGCAGCGTGCGACAATTCTTTGTAACTCCGTCCGTACTGTACGGATTCTAAAAATTTTTGCGGGCGTGAATTAGTGAAGCAATAAGCTCCTTGAGTGAATTCATTCCATGGCTACTTGGAAAAGTGTTGCAGGGCCCCTTTAATGACCAGCAGTGATGTCGCCTTAACGCTACGTGCCCTGCCCATGCCTATTCTTAATTCTTGATTTCAACAAAAATATCCTTTACACACCTCTGTCCCCTGGCCCACTTTGCTGCCTTCTTGTGCCTTACTGTTACACCTACCATTTTTGTTCCTATGGCTCGCGGCGTCGTCCTCAATTTAAGTTAAACCTTTTACGTAACCCTGTGATCTAAGCAGCTTGTTTATTTAGGTGCTTTGCAACTATATAAAAATAGTTTCACATTACCCTGTTCTAAAGCCCGTCACTTGCGTGATGGGCTCTATGCGTCACACGCTATTGTCGCTGTCCATATTGTGGTAGAAGACCACGCTGTCAGTAGTCTCCGAAGATCCGCTGCTTAATAGCAACAAAAACGAAACAGAATTAGCAGCCCTTCTTCTATCTGTAAAATGACGACAAGCCAAACTTGGCATGTGTATACTCTCTCTCTTTCTTTTTCAGCATTGCGCCAAGGTCCCTCCTAGCTGCTTCCTTCCTTCAGGCCAGAAATTAGACCTTCACACGCGTGCTTCAGCAACGCCACACCTCTTTTACCACAGACAACAACGATGGTCGCGTGTGAAACAACGAAATGCAACAATGTGAGGCAACAATGAAATGTGGCACCGTGAAATTAGAATTGACCTCGATAAAATATCAGATTACCATCCTAGAAAGGGCTGATCGCCGTCAAGCCCACGATAAATAAAGCATCAATTTTTGGAAACAACGCATGCAAATACGCATGTGGCCGGTGCACCTTTGAGGGCCTCATTTGTGTACATTTTCTGCGCGCTCGCTGGCGCTTAGTTATTCTGGAACTATGCCGCTGCGAGTGAGATATGTAACTCATACAAGTTTCGCTTAGAAAAGAGCGGCAGGCACGTGCCATGGTCTCCACGCAAAAGGAGCTGCTTCCGCACAGGACTACCGGCAGATCTCGGCGAGCGCAGCCGGTGACCGACGCCGACAATGCATAAGTAAAAGGCATGTGCGCGCACACAAACCCTCCGGGTAGCGTTACCGTTGGGATATTTGCAATTATGACGTGTATTATATGCATGTTTCATTTTAAAAAGACAGTACTTGAGAAATCGAGCAGGGACGGGGATGAGCATTACAAAAAATACAACTATAGTCACGTGCTGAAAGCAAGGTGCTGCTGCGGCCTAGAAAGTTTCATCGGAGTTCCGCATCACTGACACGAAGGCATCGGTTATCTTCGTATTTTGTCTCGCAATTCATAGCACGTGCGAAATTCCAGAAAGCGACGCAGTTGGTCGATCTATTTCGGGCTTCCATTTTTTGACAGTTTTCATATATGTTTCACGGTATAATAAAGATATCGACACTACATATAATAGGAAGGTTGCTTTTGAACACGTGTGCTTAGCAGCCGTAATATTAGCGGCTAAGGTGTCGCGCTGCTTAGCTTAACGCAAATATTACATGGCCGACCACGGCGACCGCGTTCTAATGAGCCATCACAAGTCCTTGCGCCCAACATTGTTGAAAAAATGCTTTATGTTTTGCGTGAGTGAAGGGTGTGGTCTTTTTTTCCACAGTTTATATCAGCTGGTGCAAAGTTCGTGCGCAAACATATATAAAGAACACGATGTGTCTGATCCACATGCTGTATTAGTGAATGATCTGAAATACAGTAACAAGTTCCAGAATATGGACTTGGAACTTCAGAACGCTATGTTAAGCACTTTAGCTTCCTCACTGAACAGAGACTGGTTGCTGGCATGTTCATTTCAGACGTGATCGATATATGGTATATAAGGAAAAGTGTGTGAGGGATGAGAAACAGAAGTTTTACGAGAGCAATCGATAGCTCCGCAACGGCAGATGAATTGAGTTTCATCTATTCGCCTAGTAATCCAGATGTGTCTGCTATTCCATGTTGTCACGTGGTCGTGGCGTTGACGATGGGAGCAGTCGGCATGTCCAAGGTGAAACTCTTTATTCGGCCGAACTTGTGGCCTGGAAACAGAAACTCAAACAACAGCAAGTAATGCACGTTGTCCACTGATTGTGCACTGATATCGGCGAACACAGCGTCGACCGTCGATAATCTAATTCGCGGTAAGGCGCGTCGACATTTATGCACGCGGCATCGAACATTCGAGCGTTATCGCTGGTGGCTCTGTCGGTTCGTGAATAAACTCAGGTGTTCACGTTTGCGCGCTCATAGCAGATGATCCTAAAATAATCTGGAATGCTCCCAGATATTCTGGAGCGGTTTGTGCAAGGCAGTCAGTATTTACACGTGCAATTGGCCGGTAACAAAACAAAGAAAGAAAGCAGTGTGTGTGGCATTGCCCCCCCTCGGAAAAGGCATCGTCCCTTTGTTTTAATGCCACACACACTGCTTTCTTTCTATATGTTTTGTTACCGCCACCATACCGTTTGTCTGTTGGACAGCGCAGCCCGCCAAAAAACTGGCGTTCGGCGTGGCCCTGACAACTGTCCACTCTGCTACCATTGCGGGGAAGCAGGCTACACCTACCGCCGCTGCCAGTACCGTCAGACGGGCCTACGCGGATTCGCCGTCAACGCACCGCTTCCACAGCGCGGTGAGCGGCCACGCGACATCACCGACTACTTGTCCACCACTGATTGGACACCTCGACATCCGTCACGTTCACCATCGCCTGCACGCTGCCGACCCCTATGACGTCAAGGAATCGCACATTGAATGCGATAGAAGGGCAGGTCACTTATCCGCCTCTCTCCAGTGTCATCATTTCCGTCAGCACCAAAAACCCACAGACTTTGAAAGCGTCATCGAGGGCGACCAGCACTTGTGCCTGAGCCGTCAGATTTCCGTTACAAGAGGCATAGCCGAGCTGCGTCATGGGGAAGCGAAGGTAATGCTGACAAACTTCAGCTATGAATACAGGCACCTCAGCATGGGTATGACGGTCGCCTAAATGGAAGAATTCGTGGACGCCAGCAATTATTTCGCCGTCATCGATGCTACCGAACCTGCTTTGATGAATCGAAGTCCCCAGTCAAATTTCGACGTCAACCCGAGCCTTCCGAAGTGCAAGCAAGACCAGCTCAAAGCCCTGGTCCTGCAATTCAAAAACTGCTTCTCGTCGTCGTCGAGAATTCGACAGACCCCAGTGGCGAAACATCGCATCATAACTGAAGAAAGTGCCCTACCGATTTGTCAGACACCGTACCGATTTCGTGAGGCCGAGAAGAAACAAGTCGACGAAATGGTACGCGACGACATCATTCAGCCGTCCAAGAGCCCGTGGGCGTCTCCCGTGGTGTTTGTGACGAAGAAAGATGGAACCCTTCGTTTCTGCGTTGATTATCGCCGCCTGAAGAAAACATAGAAAGGAGTGTGTATGGCAATATGTAGGTTTTCACGAGAGCTCTTTATACTGACGGCACCGCGCTTGACAGAACGCAATTTGCGGGTTGCCGTCCCGCCAAACTGTGTCGCGAGACGCAGCCGATTTATGCCTGCAGTCGACGTGTGCATTGGTATTTTAACGCGATAGCGTTAAAGAGCCTCGTTTCGCAGAAATTCCGGTGTCGGCGTCGGCGTCGGCGTCGTTGGTTGTGAGCGAAAAATCATCATCTTGTCCATGACCGAAAAATCATCATCTTGTCCGTGACCGAAAAATCGAGAAAGATACAAATAAAATAAATAATAAAAATTTTCGGGTCCGAGTGAGGATCGAACCAGGGTTGTCTGCGTGGCAAGCAGGTGTTCTACCACACAGCCATGCCTCTGCTTGGAAATACTGTGAAAATAACTTCCTCTGCTTGGAAATGCAGTGAAAATAACTTCCACGCTTCGCAAACGCAAGCGTCCTTTATATAGGCGTCGCAATATAACATGTAATATCCCAGGAATATTTCGTGGTACAAGCGTACATTGCCATCGGGCGTCAGAATATGTTACTATCATAACGATTCCATAGTTTAAAGCCAGCCACCCATTACAAACGGCACACACCTTACGGCGCGTATTCCCTTAATACCACGTAGTGGGTGCATAGCAACTTCGAAAACATTTCCCACATTTGCCGCGCATAATTTCTCCTGGTTTAAAGCATACTACCCATTACATAGTATGCACTAAGTGATTGAAGTAGGCACTAGGGACGGGATATCGCTATCGCGTTCAACTCTTAAAGGCGAAGCTTAAGGGTCCCCACATTTTTAAGCTCTCCGAAGAGACACT
>JALIZH010010883.1:0-80336 GCA_030522465.1 Rhipicephalus appendiculatus | reverse complement strand
CTTGTTTCTTGATTAGCTCGTACGTCTGTAGTGTTATTTCTTTTTTTCTTTTTTTAGCATTTGTAGGATATGTAGTGTCTACGCTGCCACACCACTTGGGGGGCTACTGACAAGGAACGAGCGAACATGAAAGGTGGAAAGCCGACCCATTAAGGGGACGCTCTTGCCTCCACGTGTGGCGGCGCATACTCGTCCCGGCCGCCGCGGCGACAGCTCTGGGTGGCCATCCGCACCACGAGGATCGGTATACACGAGATCATAAGCAGATGTGGACTCTCAACGACTCTCGACTGTAGACAATTTTTCTCAATTTGTCGTGTTGTGTTGTGTCGTGGGCGTGTTTTTCCTGCTCTTTTTCTTTCCCTCTTTCCCACTTTTTTTAGATGTTTTCGAAGGCGAGTGAACGTCCCTAGAGACGATAGTTTAACTCATCCCCTGACGAAGGGAGCACCCCTCCCGAAACTGTTGGAAACTAAATAAAAATTTATATCCTTGTTGACAACGCCTACGTTGTTGTATAACCCATTGCTGAACCAAGAGAATTGGCCTATCGAACTATTGTTCTCACTGACATTGAACCATGGCTGCCAGCAGATCATGAACTGTCTGTCCCGCGAAGATACCCAAATTACCCTACGAAGTGTGCCGTCATCGGGGACTCGATCATGCGGTATGTCCATACGAACTTCAGTCCGAACGATTCTACTACACCGTGTTTCATCTCCTAAGTTGGTGCGATGTTTTAGGATGCACCTGCACTGCTCGAGTATCTGCCGAGACATGTGGACACGGTTGCTGTTGCATGTGGGCACCACCAGCCATTGTGAAAACCGGATCTGCGAAGTGACTGGATTCGCTGAGGGAAGCGTTGCAGCGAGTGCAGCAGATGCGCTCAACCATCAAAACGCTGCATATCAGCCTGGCCATTGCCTCGTGCACCCAATCGCCGTCGTCACGACTCGAACTAGCGCATCGTGTCTAAGTTCAATCGAGAAGTGCAGCGCTTCAGTAGCGAGGCCCGCCGTCTTTGCCACTACGGGATGTTAGGAGGAGGGGTCTTCTACATGGAACATGGGTTCTCAACCCTCCCACTGCGGCGTTTCCTCGGTGCGTATGGCCTACATGCAAGCTTCGAGGGTGTCGCTCTGCTGGCGCAGCACACCAGCGATCCAGCTTCGATGGACTTCGGCGGCATGGAGATCGGCACCAACGCGCTGCACGGCGAACTCCGGTGACAAGCCCACTCAACAACGGCAAGCCGAGGAACGCACAGAGCCACCCAGGGTCCTTGCAGTGACAACATCGCCGCCCCTGTCCAGCGCGGCGCTACAACACCAGGAGGATGTACGCGGTGACAACCAAGGCAGCGACTTCCAACTGACACGCGGACCGAAAAGGTACGGCCTGTCTCGAGCGCGCATGATCCCAGTCATTTCTATCAATTGAAGAAAAATATTGAGAAACGGGTGCAGTATGAAAAACATGCTGAACAATTAACCAAATGTTTATCCCACCAAATTGTTCTTAAGGGGGCTCCGCCTAGCCTGCACCCCATCAATGCCTACACTTGATGAAACAGAAAAGAGGAAGTGGGAAGAAATATGACTTGAAGCTTCCCTTAAATTTGACGCTGGTCATGGCGGACCACAGTGAGCGTAAGGCCGGCCGAGTACAGTGTCGCGGAGACCACGCAAATACCGTTGTATAATCTCGGAGAGTATGAGAAAAGTGAATTGGAAAAGTATGAGACATAAAAGATACAAAAATTCTCAAAAGTAAAAGCGCGCAAATTTCAACGTGACAGCAGAACTTCCACAGCTCAGTTACATGCTGAAAATAGGGGTGTGACTCTACAGGAAGGCCAGCGATCTGCTGAACCCCTTTCCAACTATGAAAAGAAAAATGAAAATTCAGAACAACAGCGTAGGTTTCATCACAATGACCCGTCGACCATCGAATATGGATGTGACACCCACGTGCCACACGGTAGCATAGCGCACTCAAAAACTTATGAGAACAATGTCTTAATCTGTCTAGCACAACACTTACACCCCCCTCAACTCCAAGTTTTGTCGAGGGACTTAACATTTTGCCCAGCATCCGGCATATTTAATGAGTTTCAGCTTTACCAAGACCTCGATAACTTTGCGCGTAATATCCGCCTAATGATCGCGAAAAGAGTTGAGACGATAATAGATTGATTGGTGGAGACAAATCATGGTTTCCAAGTGAGCAGAGGGACAAACTCCTTGATATGTATTTATCAGCTGTCCAAAAAGATATAATCAGAGCGTACGAGAAAATACTGCAATCTCGCCACACCTTATCAACGTCAGAACAAAGAGCACTGAATGAACTGCGAAGCAACCCCAACATTACCATTAAGCCTGCTGATAAGGGTGGTTGCATTGTAATACTAAACACGTCGGACTACCTAAAGGAGGGGGAAGGACCCTTTCAGACACAAACTTCTACAAAGAACTTCCAAAGGACCCGACTCTCTAATTTGGAAATAAAATAAAAGCAATCATAAGTAACCTCCGCTAGGATGAAAAAATTACCGGCAAAATGCTAAAAGCGATGTTGCCGTCTCATTCTGTTCCCGGTCGATTCTACCTACTCCCTAAAATACACAAATCAGGCAATCCGGGACGTCCGATAGTATCCAGTAACAGTACATCAACAGAAAACATATCAGAACTCATTGATAAAACAAATTCCACCGACTTTTCCCTCTTACCTAAAGGACACAAACCACTTTATCTGCGAAGCTTCTAATCTCAGTACCCCAAGTGATGGCTTTCTGGTGACCATGGACATCTGCTCACTGTACACCAACATACCCCATCGTGAAGGAATAATGGCTATTGTTTCTGAATATAAGAAATTTGACTCATCGAAAGGTGTTAGTGGTGTGGTACTGTCTACACTTCTTGAATATGTATTAAATCATAACCATTTTGAGTTAAATGACAAGCATTTCCTTCCGGCCAGTGGCATTGCAATTGGGCACAAGAATGGACCCCAAACTTTGCGAGCACCTTCATGGCATCCTCTTGAAATCCCGTTTATTGAGGGGGCGCACCTTGAAACCTTTGTGTTACCGGATATTCTTGGACGATATATTCATGGTAAGGAACCAAGATGAGGGTAGCCTTCTCCGGTTTATATGTGATTTCAATCAACTCCACCCATCAATTAAGTTTACGCATACCATTTCCAAAACTAGCATTAACTTCTTGGACGTCAGTGTCTCGATCGAAAATGAGCGCCTGACAACAACCCTTACCAAAAGCCTACAGACCGGCAGATGTACCCACACTGCAACAGCAGCCATCCGAGACATTGCAAAACGGGTATTCCATATTCTCAGGCTTACCGGTACCGAAGAATATTCACCGACATACAGGAATTTGGAAAACATTCAGGATACCTAAAGCATGCCCTATCACAACAGAATTATTCCGAAGTCATTATTGACTATGCCATACTACGTGCTCGCAACGTGAACCGGAATACCATAATTAAGGTGGCCAAAAACAGTATCAACAACAACTTCTGAAACAAATCTTGTGCTAACTTACTCCTCATCGGTGCCACGAGTTAATAACACACTTTCCCACCATTTCAATGTAATCAGGGAAAGCAAACAATTAACTTCTATCTTCGCGGAACCACCTCGCATGGTGTACCGCAGGGATAAAAACCTGAAGGACAGACTTGTCAGAGCCAAAACAAGCACTGCTAAAATTGTACCGGGGTGCCACCCCTGCGGAAAACCTCGGTGCAAAGTATGCCCCCCAGTTGTCACAACACGTGAATTCAAAGCAAGCTCCTGAGATTTCAAATTCAACATCACAGAAAACGTTAATTGTGACTCCAGTAATGTGATTACATGCTACATTGAAATGTCTGCGGGTAATATTATATTGGCCAAACAGACACACCGTTTCGACTGTGGTTCAATAATCACCGGTACCACACCACTTCGCTGGCGAACCTACCCTTATCTAGGCACTTACGCTTGCCAAACCACAGCTTTGAAAATATCAGCGTAACCCTTCTACAATCAAGTTTTCGAAACAAGCGGGAGCGTGAAGAGCGAGAGGCGTATGTTATTTTAAAATTTAGAACAATAATATCCAGCATCAACGAGGAGCCTGGCAGACTTTCCTGCCTCCGAGAAGTGAACCAAGATGGTTTCGACAATAGGGAAACATAAAGAGAGACCATGCTTGTTTCTTGATTGGCTCGTACATCTGTAGTGTGCTTTCTTTCTTTCTTTCTTTCTTTCTTTCTTTCTTTCTTTCTTTCTTTCTTTCTTTCTTTCTTTCTTTCTTTCTTTCTTTCTTTCTTTCTTTCTTTCTTTCTTTCTTTCTTTCTTTCTTTCTTTCTTTCTTTCTTTCTTTCTTTCTTTCTTTCTTTCTTTCTTTCTTTCTTTTCGCATTTGTAGAATATGTATTGCCTACGCTCCCCTTTCACTTGGGGGCTATTGTCAAAGAACAAGCGGACATGAAAGGTGGAAAGCCGACCGTTTAAGGGGACGCCCTTGCCTCCACGTGTGGCAGCACAGACTCGTCCCGGCCGCTGCGGCGACAGCTTTCGGTGGCCGTCCGCACCACGAGGACCGGTAAACACGAGATCATAACCAGATGTGGACTCTCAACGACTTTCGGCTGTAGACAATTCTTCTCAATTTGTTGTGTTCTGTTGTGTCGCGGGTGTGTTTTTTCTGTTCTTTTTTTTATTGTTTTTCCACTCTATTCCACTTCCTCTTAGATGTTTTCGAAGGCGAGTGAATGCAGCCATAGACGATAGTTTAACTTATCCCCTGACAAAGAGATGACCCCTCCCGAAACTGTTGGGAACTAAATAAATATTTATATACTTCTTGACAACGCCTCCGTTGTGTTATAACGTATATATATCGACGTAGAAAAATTTTTGAAACCCACGGACAAAAAAGCGGTTAGACGGTTCCTGGGACTTTGCGCTTATTACCGACGCTTTGTCAAAAATTTTTCGAAGATTGCCGAACCACTGACGGGGCTGACAAAAGAACACGCACACCTGTCATCGAAATACCACGGTGTATCATCCTCAAGCGAATGGATTGACAGAATGACTCAATAGAACGTTGACTGACATGTTGTCGACGTACGTCGACGTAGAGCATCGAACTTGGGACAGAATATTACCGTACTCAACGTTCCCGTACAATACCCCTGTCCAGGAGACGACACGGATGACACATTTTCAACTTCTTTTTAGCAGAACAGTTATCACGCCCCTGGATGCAATACTACCGGTTGATGACAACTCCGACCACGACCATAACACCAGTGACTTCACGCAAAGAGCTGAAGAAGCAAGGCAGCTGGAGCGACTTCGCATTCAGCAGCAACAAAAATACGATGCCAATCGGTACAATTTGCGACGAAGAGACGTAAAGTACGCTCCTGGAGACAAAGTATTGGTATGGACACCCGTACGCGTATGTGGGCTCTCCGAAAAGCTACTTCGACGTTATTTTGGGCCCTACAAGGTGATTCGCCAGCGTGGTCCCTTGAACTATGTAGTTCTCCCAGAAGAGCAAGTGCCATCATCGAGACGGCGGCATCGCACAGAAATCGTGCACGTCATCCGAATGAAGCCATACTACGACAGACAATGAGCAATCAAGCAACACGGCTGAAGGATGCTTGCTTCTACCGGCAGTTACTATAAATGCCAGCCTGGAACCAAAACAAGCATCGGGACGATGCACTCTCGGAAGGGGAGTATTGACGCAAGATACACTTAAAGTACGCGCGCCAGCCTTTTGCTACGCCCTCCATGTTGTCTGCGGTGTGCGTGCGAAACAGAGAAAGCGAAGCGCTGGTGAAGCACGCCAGGATTAACGCTGACGGCTCGGGCACGTGCGAACTGTGCGGGACAAGAGAAGAAGACGAGGTGCCGAACTCTGAAGGAGGAGGAGGAGGAGGAGGATGCAACTTTATTTAAACAATTAAAGTGAGTGTGGTTGGGCCCCTAGACGTCCGGGAGCCCCCTGGCCGACATCTCAAGGCAGGCGCGGTCAACCAGCCTCAGCTGGTCGTCCGAGCCAGTGGCCCGAAGAGCGGCCTCCCACGAGGAAAAGGAAGGATTGGGAATAGGGTCTACCGCCAGCGGCTTTGGGCAGCTCCACAAACAGTGGAACAGATCCGCCCGGGGAGCCCCACAGGTGGTGCAATATGGTTGATGGAGAGCTGGGTAAAATAGATGTGCCAGATAGGGGGGAAATAAATGTTTTCGTCTGGAGCTGGCGCCAGACCGAGCTCTGATTAGGGGTAAGGGAGTAGTGAGGGGCAGGCAAATCTCGTCTGCCGTTCCTGTAATAGGTCGTAATCTCATGATAGGTGCAGATTCCCTCTTCTGGTTTTTTTACGGGTTTGGGTGAGCGGTCCTCCAGGGTCCGGATGGAAAGACCTCGGACATGCGCATTAACGCGCTCATTCCTGGGATACATTCATGTCCAGGCACCCACGTGATAGTCACCGGATGGGGAAGCGAAGGAATGTTTCGCAAAATGCGTGAAACCGTGTTTGGTGCTATGCCTTGACGGAAATATCGATAGGCGCTGTGTGAATCGGTGCAGATTTCTGTAATGGTAGAATCTGCGGCCGCATGCGCCACTGCTACGGCTAGTGCGACCCCCCTCAGCCACGTCGGGGCGAGCCGTCTTAATCGACGCGGAGATGTTAATGCGTGCGTACCCTGTCATAGCAGCAGCTGTGGCCGTTCCTTCAAGCGGGCCTACCGCAGCGTCGACCTAAAGGACGTCGTCACGATTTCTGTCCCACCGTGTGTAATAATCAGCGCGTGCCTTGCGTCGGCCTGGGTGGCGTTGTGGATTCATGTTGCGTGGCAATGGTTTGAGTTGCATGTGCGCCGCGATCATTACCGGAATAGGGGACCATGCTTCTTCGTTACGCATCGTGTCGCTTGGCTCGAGTCTCAGGGTTCGGAGCAGATTCCGCCCTGTGGGTGTCCGAGAAAGGCGCAAGAGTTGGTTGCTCCTCTGTGCCTCTATAATTTCCTGCACGGTATTATACAGACCGGTCTGTAAGAAGAGATAGTGTTCGTGCAGTGGACACTTAGACATCTTTCTGTGATTTGTTTACATGGCATAAGTTCGCCCCATTTTAAGTTATTGAATTAAAGTGTGCTCCTTTAAATGTGCGTGGCTATATATATATATATATATATATATATATATGGGTTGTAACACAACGGAGGCGTTGTCAACAAGGGTAAAATATTTATTTAGTTCCCAACAGTTTCGGGAGGGGACCTCCCTTCGTCAGGGGTTGAGTTAAACTATCGTCTCTAGCGGCGTCCACTCGCCTCCGACAACATCTAAGAGGAAATGGGAAAGAGGGGACAAAAAAAAAAAGGAAGAACCCCCCTTGACACAACACAACACGACAAATTAAGAAAAATTGTCCACAGTCGAGGGTCGTTGAGCGTCCACATCTGCTTATGATCTCGTGTTTACCGGTCCTCGTGGTGCGGAGGGCCACCCAAAGCTGTCGCCGCGGCGGCCGGGGTGAGTCTGCGCCGCCACACGTGGAGGCAAGAGCGTCCCCTTAATGGGTCGGCTCTTTACCTTTCATGTCCGCTCGTTCCTTGTCAATAGCCCCCCAAGTGGTGGGGGAGCGTGGGCACTACACATTCTACAAATGTGAAAAAAGAAAAAAAAAGAAAAAAAAAGAAAAAAAAACACAGAAAAAAAAAGAGATTATTAGATTATTAGGGATTATTAGAATATTCCCAGCATCAGGAATATTTAATGAGTTTCAACTTTACCAAGACCTCGATAACTTTGCGCGTAATCTCCGCCTCCGCGAATACTTTCATGATCGGGAAAAGAGTCCAGACGAGAATAGATTGATTGGTGGAGACAAATCATGGTGTCCAAGTGAGCAGAGGGACAAACACCTTGATATGTATATATCAGCCGTCCAAAAAGATATAATCAGAGCGTACGAGAAAATACGGCCATCTCGCAACAACTTATCAAAGTCAGAGCAAAGAGCACTCAATGAACTGCGAAGAAACCCCGACATTACCATTAAGCCTGCTGATAAGGGTGGCTGCATTGTAATACTAAACACGTCGGACTACCTAAAGGAAGGGGACCGGCAACTGTCAGACACAAACTTCTACAAAGAACTTCCAAAGGACCCGACTCCCGAATTAGAAAAGAAGATAAAAGCAATCCTAAGTAACCTCCGCCAGGATGAAAAAATTACCGGCAAAATGCTAAAAGCGATGTTACCGTCTCATTCTGTTCCCGGTCGATTCTACCTACTCCCTAAAATACACAAATCAGGCAATCCGGGACGTCCGATAGTATCCAGTAACAGTGCATCAACAGAAAATATATCAGAATTCATAAATTCCCTGATAAAAGACATCCCACCGACTTTTCCCTCTTACCTAAAGGACACAAACCACTTTATCCGCGAAACTTCTGATCTCAGTAATCAGGTGATAGCTTTCTAGTGACCATGGACGTCTGCTCACTGTACACCAATATACCCCATCGTGACGGAATAATGGCTATGGTTTCTGAATATGAGAAATTTGACTCATCGACAGGTGTTAGTGGTGCGGTGCTGTCTACACTTCTTGAACTTGTACTAAATCATAACCATTTTGAGTTCAATGACAAGCACTTCCTTCAGATCAGTGGCACTGCAATGGGCACAAAAATGGCCCCGAACTTTGCGAGCACCTTTATGGCATCCCTTGAAATCCCGTTTATCGAGGGGCGCACCTTGAAACCTTTGTATTACCGGAGATTCTTGGACGATATATTCATGGTATGGAACCACGATGAGGGTAACCTTCTCCGGTTTATATGTGATTTCAATGAACTCCACCCATCAATTAAGTTTACACATACCATTTCCAAAACTAGAATTAACTTCTTGGACGTCACTGTCTCGATCGAAAATGAACGCCTGACAACAAACCTTTACAAAAAGCCTACAGACCGGCAGATGTACCTACACTTCAACAGCAGCCATCCAAGACATTGCAAAACGGGTATTCCATATTCTCAGGCTTACCGGTATCGAAGAATATGCACCGACATACAGGAATTTGACAAACATTCAGGATACCTAAAGCATGCCCTATCACAACAGAATTATTCCAAAGACATTATTGACGATGCCATACTACGTGCTCGCAACGTGAACCGGAATACCATAATTAAGGAGCCAAAAACAGTATCAAAAACAACTTCTCAAACAAATCTTGTGCTAACTTACTCCTCATCAGTGCCACGAATTAATAACATACTTTCCCGCCATTTCAATATAATCAGGCAAAGCAAACGATTAACTTCCATCTTCGCGAAACCACCTCGCGTGGTGTACCGCAGGGATAAAAACCTGAAGGACATCCTTGTCAGAGCCAAAACAAGCCCTGCTAAAATTGAACCTGGGTGCCACCCCTGCGGAAAATCTCGGTGCAAAGTATGCCCCCCACATTGTCACAACATGTGAATCAAAAGCAAGCTCCTCAGATTTCAAATTCAAAATCACAGAAAACCTTAATTGTGACTCCAGTAATGTGATATACATGCTACACTGCAATACCTGCGGACAAGAATACATTGGCCAAACAGACACGCCGTTTCGACTGCGGTTCAATAACCACCGGTACCACACCACTTCCCTGTCGAACCTACCCTTATCCAGACACTTACGCCTGCCAAACCACAGCTTTGAAAATATCAGCGTAACCCTTCTACAATCAGGTTTTCGAAACACGCGGGAGCGCGAACAACGAGAGGCATATTTTATTTTCAAATTTAGAACACTAATATCCGGTATCAACGAAGACCCTGGCAGACTCTCCTGCCTCCGAGAGGTAAACCAAGATGTTTTTGGCAATAGGGAAACATAAATTGAGACCATGCTTGTTTCTTTATTGGCTCGTACGTCTGCAGTGTCCTTTCTTTCTCTCTTTTTTTTTCTGTGTTTTTTTTTTTATTTATTTTCTTTTTTTTTCTTTTTTTCACATTTGTAGAATGTGTAGTGCCCACGCTCCCCCCACCACTTGGGGGGCTATTGACAAGGAACGAGCGGACATGAAAGGTAAAGAGCCGACCCATTAAGGGGACGCTCTTGCCTCCACGTGTGGCGGCGCAGACTCACCCCGGCCGCCGCGGCGACAGCTTTGGGTGGCCCTCCGCACCACGAGGACCGGCAAACACGAGATCATAAGCAGATGTGGACGCTCAACGACCCTCGACTGTGGACAATTTTTCTTAATTTGTCGTGTTGTGTTGTGTCAAGGGGGTTCTTCCTTTTTTTTTTTTGTCCCCTCTTTCCCATTTCCTCTTAGATGTTGTCGGAGGCGAGTGGACGCCGCTAGAGACGATAGTTTAACTCAACCCCTGACGAAGGGAGGTCCCCTCCCGAAACTGTTGGGAACTAAATAAATATTTTATCCTTGTTGACAACGCCTCCGTTGTGTTACAACCCATTGCTGAACCAAGACAACTGGCCCATCGAACTATTATTCTCATTGATATATATATATATATATATATATATATATATAGGTGGTTAAAGAGAACTTCTTCAGGCTACCGTAATAAAACTTGTAAAAAACTTCCGAGAGTAGTGCAACATAGCAAACAAAACAATATTTATTATATCCTAACAGTTTCGGCTGGCGGTCCAGTCTTCTTCGGAGGATGTCCTCCGAAGAAGGCTGGACCGCCAGCCGAGAAGTTTTTACATATATATATATATATATATATATATATATATATATATATATATATATATATATATATATATATATATATATATATATATATATATATTTGTATATATACTGGCAAGCTTTTCCAATGGGCCAAACTTACTTGGTAAGGGAAGAGACCCGACTTCGCGGTCTTCGGTCTTCGTCAGTGGTCGCCTCGCCGTCATTTTAGCCACATGCGTCCACTGGCGCGAGGGGTAAACTGTACTTCTAAACGGCCTTGTGCGCGTGCACATTCTTTCCCTCCGATTTTTCCCCCCACACACACGCAACTGGTAAACGACAAAGAAACACCGACAGTCTCTGCTTTTCCTCCCACTTTTTTTTATCCAAGTGACCGCAGAAGGCGCTGGATCTGGAGCTTGCTAACTCTGCCAGGGATGCACCCCTCGCTGCAAGTAATTGCCCGCCCCCAGGCAAGACAGGTGATAAATCAGTCATAAACAATTACAGGCCCATCGCAATTATTCCTTTTTTCAGTAAGGTTGTTGAAAAACTATTTTCCAGCCGTCTTACAAAATACATTGAAAAATTTCAGCTCTTATCCCCCCCCATCAGTTTGGGTTTCGTCAAGGGCTTTCCACCAATCTCGCGCTAGTTGCTCTTACTGAAAATATCAGAAAGGCAATTGATGACGGGAAGTTCCTCGGATCTGTCTTCATTGACTTCAGTCAAGCCTTTGATTCATCGATGAAGTTATTCTTTTAAATAAGCTCTCTTTTTATGGTATAACTGGCCCGTCACGAGAATTCATTTCTAGTTATTTACTGAACCGTACTCAAGTTATATCTATTTCAGGCGTGCTCTCGGGCTCCAAAACTATCAATATAGGAGTCCCACAAGGATCTATATTAGGTCCTCTTTCATTCCTACTCTACATAAATGACCTGACGGACTGTTTATCACCACACACAGGATCCTTGCTTTACGCAGATGACACCACTATTTTCACTGCACATGACTCCATTCCTGCCCTAACCTCCCAGCTAAACAGTGATCTTCAGAGCGTCATTAGTTGGTGCCATAAAAACAAGCTTGTTATTAACCCATCTAAGACAAAGTTTGTAATTTTCAGTTCTCGTTCGAAAAAGCGGGATAACGCACTCTCGGTGTATATTAATAACTATGAAATATTTCCATCTGACAAATGCGCATTTCTCGGAGTCGAACTTGATTGTTTCCTGAACTTTAATCAACATATTGATGAAATAAAGCGGAAGACCGCCTATGGTACTCGTGTTCTGCTCAGAGCCCGCCAATTTTTCCGCGCTCCCTACTCTAACTTCTCTCTATTTTGCGTTCCTTCATAATCATTTCAACTACTGCATTGAATCTTGGGGACTTACATATAAAACTTACTTAAGCCCATTAGCGCATACTCAAAAACAGGCTCTCCGCATAATGACGTTCAGTGATTATCACGCTCATTCAGCTCCGCTATTCTCTTCACTAAATATCCTTCGTATTTCAAATATGATCGTCTTTAACTTAGCCGTAATTGCCTACCGCATGGTACGTAATCGGAATCATCTCCATATCGTAGGTAATAAATTTACAACGTCCTCCAGTAATACACGTTTCTCCCTTCAAAACAATATCTTACTGCCCAAGGCGCGCACAAATTACGGACAAAAGACAGTAAGCTTCTCCGCAATAAAGATATGGAACACTCTGCCTTTGGAGGCTAAAACTTCGCCCTCATTAAATGCCTTCAAACATTCAGTTCGCCTTCATTTGAATCAATCTTTGTATCTCTGAATTATGTGTAATTACTAGAGGCCGGATTTTTAGGCACTAAAAAATCGTGTTTTAGGCGCCAGAAATAGGCAGGAAAAACACAGTTTTAGGCCCCTAAAATCGTAAATATAGGCACAATAAATTTTTACAAAAAACTCAAATTTTCGAATAAGGACGTGCTGCGCGACCTGTTCTACGACAGGAAAGCAAACAAATGTTATATTTTATGATTGTACAAAGGCCTTAATGATTTAACATAGCCATGCAATGGTCCCTTTTCGGGCACGGTTTCCAGAACACGGTCTCTCCTTTTATTGTCCAGAATGGTAAGTTAAGTGTCCACCATCGAATAAACACGCTCCTGGGTCTGCTTCTTTTCGGCATGGCTGGGAAGGGCAGCACAGGATTCAATAGCCAAACCGCTAAAAGGCCAGAAGGGTCTGTTAGCCTTGTATTGGCCGGGTCTAATAGCGCAGAGTCAATTCCTCCTCTTTGTGTGAACACCATAAATGGCCCCTTACCAGGTTTGAGCGTTTCGAGCTGGAAGTGTAATGCACGCATTGCGCTAACGATCACGGCTGCCAAGGTTTGCAACGCTACGCTCCCCGGAAGGAGGTGAAATGTCAGACTGAATGCCTCGTGCCCTTTATCTCACGGGCACGCGCACCAATGTGGGGGAGGTGAAGTTCAACAAGGAATGGTCCTGTGTATGTCACAGTAGTACATGAAACTGCGAGAATTATTCGAGGCTACATGTGTAATTTGTGTAATCTGTTGCTTGACTAGAAGAATGAAAGTTAAAAGAAATATTAAAACATACAAACGGACTATGTGCGCGTTTTTCTTGAGTTTTTTTCTTCGAATCGAGAGCTATGCGAGACTTCGCATAGCTCTCTTATTTCTTTTGTGTTCGTGTTCTCGCCGTTCCCGCGTCGTGCCGGCGCCAGCCCTGACAACGCTTAGCATGTTTTTGGCGCATCGTTCCTTACAGCAGTTCCAGCTGTGCGACGCGCTGTGTCGTGGTAAGGATACAGGATCCATGCCAGCCTCTCCAAACGCATAGACGGATCCATCCCACAGAAACAGGCAGTACACTATAGAACGAACGCCGAAACGATACAACACCGCTTGTGCGCACGACCTGGCTTGGGCATGTCATGTGCACATAGTGTAATCTTGCGTGCGCATGGTGTGTTGATGCGTCAACGTCGTGTGATCTTCCGGCTCCGAGTTTCTCTGATACCGAAGAGGGCAGGGAAGGAATTTGGCTTGCGAATGGCAAAGGTTTCATGCTCATCTACCGGCATCATGCTTTCGCGGCTCGTAATGAACCAATTAAAAAGTTCTTGTCGTACAAAGCTCTTCAATGGGCACGCGAACACTTCCAGTATCTGACTAAAATTTCTAATGTGATCTGGTGAAGCGCCCTTTAAGAGTAAATTACAAACGAAACAAAAACCATGTGCACATCTGATTTTTTTTACCTACTTTCTATTTTCCCTGACGGCACTCCATGGTTTCGCATTCGCTCTCCATATTCCTGCTGCTGCGCGCAGGCACCTCCTGTTTTCTGCCCCCCCACCACGCCCAAGTCTTCAAGGAGGTGCTTCAATTCCATGGGAACACTGGACTGGAAAACCGGCGGTAAAAGCCGCCCGCCACGTCCTCGGCCATCTCCTCTTCCCGCCTTCCCGCCTGGGACGTGCTCCCATTTAGGGTTGCAGAAATAGCGTCCTTTCCTCTCCCCTGCTCCAACCGCTCGCGCCATATCAGTGCGGTGGGGTAAGGTGGCCGGCGCGTCCCATTTCACTGCTGCTACCGTTGCTTCCCGGATGTTTGTTGAACTAGGGAACTATAGGTTGTTGCACCCCATAAAGTTCCGAAACGTCAATTTTGCCCGGTAACATGAATTACGGTATCAAACTGTACTCGAAAGCAAAATTTGAGGCTAAAAAGCGTTCATATAAGCACCAATTTTGAAAATAGGCATTTATGGTCACTTATAGACATTTAGGCACAAACCCCAAAAATGGGCATTTATAGGCACTATAAAAACACTATAAAAGCCCTCTTTTACCTCTAATTCATGCTCATATATCAAAGTGGCGCGATAGGAACGCAAGGAAAAAAATAGGCATCCGGTCTCTAGTAATTACTGTCGTTATTTTTTTTGTCGTTTCTATAATACTTTTGAAGTTTTTTTTTTCACGTTCATTACATGCTTTTTCTTGTGTAACATTTATTAGTGTACACTTCTGATGATTGCATCATTGCACTTTGTTAGGACTTACTGAATTTGCTAATCGATTTTATATGCGTATATCACTGTTAAATATTCCAATTGTCATTGCTTACCATAATGCCACTCCTATTACTTTGTACGCATCTCATGCTTGTTTTTCGCTATTCTGCTCCTGTTTTTATTTTCTTTATGTATTTTATAACAAGAGGTCCCATTGCAGTGTTCGCACTAAGGGACCTCTTTCTGTATACCTCTCCCTACATGTAACCACCCACCAAATTACGGTCAATAAACTGAAACTGAAACGAACAATGTCCCCGCGTACCCCCCGCGACCTTCAAAGGAGCGTCGCTGAAGCCGCCCTATCCTTTTCGTTTTTTTTTTCGTTTTTTTCCTTCTTATTTACTGTTGCATTCCTTTGTTGTTTGTTCTTACATATTTACTTGTTGCCCGTATCTACGGCACCTGCCACACTGCAAACGGGGCTTGTCTCCCCTTTCTCTTCTTCGCTTGCTCCAGCGCAGAGTGGAGAACTGCTTGACACTGTATACGTCACTATACTGTCAACATTAGTGATTTATTGTTTTCTTCCTCTCCTTCCTTCAAGTAAGATTGACCACGTGGAGTTCTGATGTTCGCATAGCGTGGCATTGTCTCATCAGCCCTGACGAAGGCCGGTTCTCCGGTCGAAACCGTTGGCAAATAAAATTAAGACAACCGCTAAGTTGTGTCTCTTGATATATATATATATATATATATATATATATATATATATATATATATTATAAACGCAAATTTTACTAACGTTTCGGCAGGAGGGCCTGCCTTCATCAGAGTAAATGAGAAGAGGCCATGCAGGGCGCATATATAAGCGGCTGGCTTCGGTATCGCCAGAATCAATGATTTTACAGATCTTGACATACGATTGCAGATGAACACTTGCAAATCAATAAGTGCACGTGGCTATATACAATACACGTGACATTGCGCAGTATGGAGATGGCACATCTTAGATGCAACGTAACTTCTTTACATCGAACCAGGTTTACAAGAACAAGATAGAATGAAATAAAACCGCAAACTGCGCAAAACCAGAGAGAACAGCAATCTACGCGCAGTCGCTCATGGGTACACCAAGGTAGCAGGATACTCTTTAAAAATCATAATAAAAAAACTGTAAGTTCACAAATGATACAATATAAAAACCGCTCAAGCCTCTACGTTCAAAATCATGAGAGACAGAGGCGACAGGCAGAATGGACGCAATAGTAGGCGAATAGTTAAACTAGCTCAACCAACATAGCGCTCCCGAGCTTTCGTTCATTCCGTTAGACAGAGTTTTGAATTTATGAAAAAGGAATGATTCTCTAACCACGCGCTCAATATGTGATTTAAAACCTGATTCTAGGATTCTGGCTCGGACGTTGTTGAAGGAAGCGCATGCACATGAGATTTATGATTGTTAAAGCGGTACCTAAAAGCAGTTTCAGTTTGACCTATGTAATGTAAATGACAGATTGAACATTCTAGCAAATAAACGACATTCTTTGTCTCACAATTGAAATGGCCTCTGAGATTTATCTTGAAATTAGTCGCTGTGCTGGTTGCTATGGTTGTTGTTTCCATGTGAGCGCACACTTAGCAGCGGGGTTTTTTGCAGGGACGGCAACCAACTACGTGAGTGTCATCATTACATTTGGTTTTAGATGAACTTATCAAATCGCGTAGATTTTTGCCTCGTCTGTACACGACACGTGGTGGTTGTGGAAAGGCTCTTGTGAGGCGTCCACTCTGCTGAAGAATATTGTGGTGTTTTAGGAGAATAACTGCGACTTTCGGAGCCGATGCATTGTGTGTTAACACCAAGTTAATCTGTGAACGGATCTTAGCATTTTCCTTGGTATTGCAAAGTGTTGTGCGATCAAGTGCGTCGGCGCGCATCACCGCATCATCGATTAACTTGGCCGGATATTTCTGTTTAAGAAGGGCAGTGCGTAGTTCGTTACAATTAGCATCAAAGCCAGACTTTCGGGAGCAAATTCGCTTAAAGCGTAAGGCCTGGCTATACGCTATGCTGGATTTGCAATGCCTTTTGTGGCTGCTTTGAAAATGTAAGTACTGGTGTCTGTCAGTGGGCTTGCGGTACAGTTTGGTAGTTAATTGCGTGCTATGCAGACATACTGTGACATCGAGAAAGTTAATGGTGCTTGGTGAATATGAGTGCGAAAATTATATGGAAGGATGAGCATTGTTAAAGTCCGAAATGAAAGACAAAAGTTCCGCTTCACCATGCGACCAAATCGTGAATATGTCGTGAATGAATCTCTTATAGAAAAACGGCTTCAACGAATGACCCGACAAGAAATTGTTCTCGAGGATTCCCATGAATATGTTCGCGTGATTTGAACATATCTTTGTACCCATGGACGTACCGTTGTACATAGTGCACTCCATTGAATTCAAACTTATTGTATTGTAGAATCATGCCCAGCAGTATAGCTAAAGTGGAGCTGTCAATTGACTTATCAAAAGCGGAATGATCGTAAGCCTCAGCCACGGCCCGTATGCCGTCCAAGCGAGGTATGTTTGTTGTAATGAGGTGTAGGGTAAGGTGGGGCAAAATGAGACAAAAATTTGAAAATAGTGAATATTTTTGTGTCTTTCACTCGTTACCATAAAGCATGAATGCAGAAACTTTCCTTTGGGTACCTGATATGTGATACATAAATATGACCATGTTGTCACATTTCAAAAGTTTATTTTAAAACGAAATAAAAATGCACCCGCTGTCTCATTTTGCCCCAACCTGCCGGGCAAAACGAGACAGTGTGAAAAAAAATTTCATCCCTTCACTTCTGGCAGTAAAAGCACTCGAAATTCACTGCGTGGGTCCGCACGACGTCTTCCTGAGTGCACTCCTTGCACTCCACGCATTGAATCCATACACAACCCGGCGCTGTGTTGCGCCAAAACTCCTTGCTGATCAAAGACCGCCAGTCATTCTTTGTGCTATTGTTGCCTTTTGTTGAACGCTTGCACTTCATTAGATTATTGAATGATTGGACGCTAGATATGTTCTGACGCATCTTCTTCGCCTCTCTCTGCCATTTTGATGCAGAACTGCACCAGCGTTTTGTGCCTTTCAACTTCATCAGCCGGGATTTGTGACGCGATGAATTTAAAACTGTGCTGGATTTGGATTTTCTAGCACTTGTTTTTTTTAATTTTGGTATTGAAGAAATGGCATTAGAATTCCAAGACGTGTTTGTGAACGGCTTGACTTGGAGATTCTCCCAATTTTTTTATTCGCCTCTTGAGAGCATCCTTGGGAACGCGGAAAACCTTGATGCAGGGCGAATGAAGTGAGTCCTGTCCTGAACAGAAATCAGTGCTTTTTCATGTCGTTTTCCTCCGAGGAAGCTCTATGTGATATTCTCTTGTGCGTACGAACCCTCCCAAAGAAAGAAATATAATATATAACGAGTGCGAGTAAATGGTTCACTTAATAAGACACTCTCTAAGGCAATTCGATGCCTTTTTGTCGCGTTTTGCCCCTCTCACATGCCGGAATTCAAAAAAATTTCCGTGTTGGCCCTGCGCATCAAATGAACTAAACTTTTGGTGGTATGTAGCTAGTAGTATAAAGTAATAAAATAAATATTTACGTTGTTGTACTGACGCAGGAGTAGCTTTGTGCACGGATCCGAAAATATGGCAGAGCAGAATTTCGCCCCTTTTTGCTAAGGTTGAAGAATGGGCGTGTTGGTAAGGCTTGACTAGATTGAATAGCGCGACTGATCACGGGACACAAGAAAAGGAACACACACCACAAAGTGCTAACTGACAACAATGAATTTTATTCCGTTTTCTGGCGGAATAAATACAGAACCATGAGCGAGGAAAGAGGCATGGAAAGAAGATAACGAACGGCGTGTTTTCCTTTTCTTGTGTCCCGTGATCAGTCGCGCTATTCAATCTAGTCAAGCCCCTTTTTGACGGGTCATGAACACACTCACACCAGCCGCGTAATTTTTTTCCGCGCGAACGCTGTGAGCAATCATCAACTTTTACACATAAAAAGATGGACAACTAACAGCAGCTATTGCTGAAATACAGAAACAAAGAAAAGTGCTTTTTGTATTAGCTATAGAGGTCGGAAAAGTCAAAATGCCGCGTTTTGCCCCGTGTATCATTTTGCCCCGCCTTACCCTAACATGGAGAGTGACAAGAAGAGAGTTGATAGGTATGCGATGAGGTTTATCGACGAGGTTTATTTCTACGATGGAGTCGTAAGCAGCGTCAGGTCCGCAAAAGCAGCACAGGCTCACGAGCAATCACAGCCGCGGTCTTTCGTCATCGTCTTTTGCAGGCGCATACCAGTTGGTGAATCTGCTGCACTACAATACCCCCGGGGTGAAGAGTAGCCATCCTGGCGACTCAGGGCGCAGGTAGAATGACAGGGTCGAAGTACGGCTTTAGACGGTCGATGTGTACGGTCTCGCGTCCGCGACGGCGTAAGTCTGGCGATTGTGTGAGGGGCTCGACGATGTAGTTCACCGGCGAGATGGCATCAATGACACGGTATGGACCGTGGTACCGCGCCAGAAGTTTAGAAGAGAGGCCAGGGACGTGTGGAGGCACCCATAGCCAAACAAGGGAACCAGCAGGAAACGTGGGAGCTGGGTTATGCATGCCGTCATGTCTTGTCTTTTGTCGACCTTCAGCTTCGCTAGTGAGGGAACGAGCCAATTGACGGCAGTCTTTGGCGTATCGGGCTACTTCAGAAATTCGAGCGCCCTCCGAGGCATCAGGTCGGTACGGCAGTATGGTATCCAGTGGGTGGGAAGGCTCGCGGCCGTACAAAAGAAAGAACGGGGAAAAGCCGGTAGTCGCTTGCGTCGCGGTGTTGTATGCGAAGGTAACAAAAGGCAGCACGATGTCCCAGTTGTTGTGGTCTGATGAGGTATACATCCTTAACATGTCGCCGAGGGTGCGGTTGAACCGCTCGGTGAGGCCATTCGTTTGTGGATGGTAGGCGGTAGATTTCCGGTGAATGATGTTGCATTCAGCGAGGAGAGCTTGGATGACATCCGAGAGGAACACGCGGCCTCTATCACTGAGTAGTTCCCGCGGAGCACCGTGGCGAAGGGCGAAGTTGCGAAGGATGAAATGAGCAACTTCGCGCGCGGTCGCTGCCGGAAGAGCTGCAGTCTCGGCGTAGCGTGTCAAGTGATCGACGCCGACAATAATTCACCCGGTTTCCAGAACCACTATACGGAAGGGGGGCCGTAGAGGTCGATACCGACGCGGTCAAACGGGCGAGCAGGGCAGGGGAGCGGCTGCAAGGTGCCAGTAAGGTGTCGCGAAGGTGCCTTGCCTTGTTGACATGTAGTGCAAGACTGGATGTATTTCTGCACAAAGCGGTACATCCCATGCCAGTAGCATCGCTGACGCAGCCTTGCGTAGGTTTTCAAGACGCCGGCGTGTGCACTTTGGGGATCGGCGTGGAAGTTCGCACATATATCAGAGCGCATATGGCGAGGGACAGCAAGGAGCCACTTCCGACCATCTGGCATGTAGTTGCGGCGGTACAGGATGTTGTCTCGCACGCAGAAGTGGGCGGCTTGGCGACGTAATGCTCTTGTCGAAGGGACAACAGATGGATTGGTAAGGTAGTCGAACAACAAGGCAAGGTATGGGTCATTGCGCTGCTCCGAAAGCATGTCGGTGTAGCTGAGCGATGACAAGGTCGTAAAGAGGGGTGACAGAGAAGTCACATCTGGTGTTATGGGTGAGCGGGAGAGTGCATCAGCGTCGGCATGCTTGCGACCAGAACGATATACGACGCGAATGTCATATTCTTCCAATCGAAGTGCCCAACGGCCCAAGCGTCCCGACGGGTCTTTCAAGGTGGAAAGCCAGCATAGCGCGTGGTGGTCTGTGGCAACGTCGAAAGGACGGCCATAAAGGTACGGGCGAAACTTCGCCAGTGCCCAAATTATCGCCAAGCACTCCTTCTCTGTCACAGAATAATTTGATTCGGCCTTCTTCAGAGCACGACTCGCATAAGCGACAACATATTCTCCTTGGCCGTCTTTCCGTTGTGCCAAAACTGCACCCAGGCCGATGCCACTCGCGTCGGTGTGAATTTCCGTGGGAGCAGTTGGGTCGTAGTGGCGAAGGATGGGTGGTGAGGTCAACAGGCGGCGCAGCTGGCGAAACGCATAATCACATTCAGGTGACCACACGGATATACCTTTGCTGGTGGTAAGCAAGCTCGTCAAAGGTGCGATGATGGACGCGAAGTTACGCACGAAGCGACGAAAATACGAGCACAAGCCAATAAAACTTCTGAGGGCTTTGATGGATGTGGGCTTCGGGAAGTCGGCGACAGCTCGAAGCTTATCGGGATCCGGAAGAATGCCGTCTTTGGAGATGACATGGCCCAAGATGGTTAGCTTCCGTGCAGCAAATCTACATTTCTTGATGTTGAGTTGTAGACCCGCGGAAGTGAGGCACGTGAGAATCTCGCGGAGACGCTCAAGGTGTGTCTGGAAATCTGTTGAAAACACGACTATGTCATCCAGGTAACACAGGCAGGTCTTCCATTTGTGTCCTCGAAGGATGCTATCGATCATGCGCTCAAATGTTGCAGGCGTGTTCAAGAGCCCAAATGGCATGACGTTGAACTCGTACAGACCATCGGGCGTTACAAAGGCTGTTTTAGGGCGATCACACTCGGCCATCGGTAGCTGCCAATACCCAGAACGCAGATCCAAAGAAGTGAAATACTCTGCGCCTTGTAAGCAATCAAGAGCATCGTCTATTCGGGGCAGCCGATAGACGTCTTTTCTTGTAATCTTGTTTAAGCGGCGATAGTCAACGCAAAATCGATTGGAGCCATCTTTTTTCTTGACCAATACCACTGGTGGCGACCAAGGACTTTGAGAAGGCTGTATGACCCCGCGTTGAAGCATGTCATCTACTTCCTCCGAAATGACGCGGTGCTCTTCGGCCGAAACTCGGTAAGGCCGCTGTCGCAGGGGGGAGTGCGTACCGGTGTCGATCGTATGAGAAATGGTCGTGGTGCGACCTAGGGAACTTTTATGAAAGTCGAACGAAGAGCTGAAGTTTTCAAGGAGAGCAAGAAGTTGGCGTCTATGGGACGGGGAGAGATTGGCGTCAATGGCGGGTTCGAAAGCCGACGAAGTAGACTGTTGGGAGGCAGGTGTGATAGCGGCAATGTCACGACGGGAGGAATCAGTGGGGATGTCAAGAGCATCAATGTGGTCGACAGGTTCTGCATAGCCTAAAGTCTCGCCACGGAGTAAAGCAACTGGGTAGTTGCAGTGGTTTGTGACCAGAATTGTTGTTGATCGAGATGTAATAGCAAGGTCGGCAAACGGAAGAACAATGCCTTTACGCTGAGTAAATACGGGAGACGGCCTAAACACTACCGTGGCGTCAGGCTGGTCAGTACACGAAAGGGTAACGAGGACTGATGCCTTCGAAGGCAAGTTGGTGTCGGCATCAACGGTGAGTTTGCAGGAGAAAGGGGAACAGTCGGGCGATGAAAAATCACATGTTGGGACGAGAGACACTTCCGCACGCGAACAATCGATCACAGCTTCATGACGGGAAAGGAAATCCCAACCGAGTATGAGGTCATGGGAGCATGACGGCAGAACGAAAAATTCGACTATGTACAGAATGTCTTGGATGATGACGCGCGCTGTACACATAGCCGAGGGGATGTATGCGCTGTGCACTAGCCGTGGACAGCACCATGCCAGAGAGAGAGGTTGTCACTTTCTTGATTCTTCGACAGATCTTCTCGTTCATCACAGAAACGGCGGCCCCGGTATCTATAAGCGCTTGTGCCGTGACTCCCTCAACATCTACATCGATAACAATTTGCGGCGAAAATCGAGGCCTTAGGAATAGCGAAGCTGCTGCAGTTCTTGCCTCCGGAACTGCACCGATTAGTTTCCCTCATCAGAAGGTGGTCGACGACGCATAGGTGATGGCGACCGGGGACGATGAGATGGAAAACGTCGGCTGTCGGAGCGGCGATCCGAGTCTAAGTTTCGCTGAGGCGATGCAGATGTGGTGGCATATTGCGGCGCGTAGGTAGGCGTTCCGAAGGTGGCATGGACAGGTGCAGTGCGGCGGCGGCAGACGCGTGCAATATGGCCAGCAAGACCACACGCGAAGCAGATGGGGCGGTTGTCTTGGGTGCGCCACGCGTCTGATGGACGGAAGAAATGCTGTGAGGGCCGGTAGACTGGAGGCGGGGCGAGATGGGGTGGTGCCGAGACGGAACCGGCGTGCGGTGGCGGCCGCGCCACCACAGCGGCGTAGCTAAGAGGTGGAGATGGAGGGGGCAGGGCACAGCCGGCACTTGGTAGCGG
Source organism: Rhipicephalus appendiculatus (assembly GCA_030522465.1). Lineage (NCBI taxonomy): Eukaryota > Metazoa > Arthropoda > Arachnida > Ixodida > Ixodidae > Rhipicephalus > Rhipicephalus appendiculatus. The sequence continues at coordinate 57,119 of JALIZH010010883.1, read as the reverse complement.
TGATGCCACAGACGTGGACGGGTAAGGAGCCGGAACTGTAGGGAGGGCCTCGCGAATTTCGGTCCGTATGGCCTGCTGCAGTGTCGGAGGCAGACTTGGGGCGGGCACGTCGCTATGAGAAAGCAGGGAGAGCTGTCGGGCCACTTCCTCCCTAATAAAGTCTTTGATCTGGTGCGACAGTGGGCTCTGGTGCATCTTGCCGTTGGAAAGTGCGATGGCCGAGATCGAGTCGGGTGATGGAAGATTTTGCCGAGCGATGGAACGTTGACGGCGCAATTCGTCAAAGCTCTGGCATAGGTTTACCAGCACTGCCACGGTGGTTGGGCTTTTTGCCAGCAGCATCTGGAATGCGCCATCCTCTATCTCCTTGAGAATGTCTCTTATCTTCTCTTCTTCGGGCATAGAGGGGGTTAACCCGCTTGCAGAGGTCGAGCACATCCTCAATGTAGCTCGGAAAGGCCTCGCCAGGCTGCTGTGCCCGGTGGCGTAGACGCTGGTCAGCGCGGAGCTGGCGAGCCTCTGGTCGGTCAAACGCTTCGGTCACAAGGGTCTTGAAGGATGACCAGGTTGCGATGCTGGATTCACGGTTGGTGAACCATAATTTAGCGACGTCGGACAAGTAGAAGATCACGTAGGTGAGCTTAGATTGGTCGTCCCACTTATTAATGGCGCTTACGCGTTCGTACAAGGACAGCCAGTCTTCGACGTCTTGCTCACCGCTTCCGCTAAAAATCGGTGGGTCCCGTTAACGGGTAGAGCCGGCGCAGGAGGACGGGGCAGCCGATGTGGTTGGCTGGGAAGGGGCTGCGTCGGTGATCATCTCCGGTGGTCTCGTTGGCAATTTGCGAGAGCGGAGCTCAGGGTCGGTTGGGGGGATCTCAGCAACCTCCACCAAATGCGATGAGGTTTATCAACGAGGTTTATTTCTACGATGGAGTCGTAAGCAGTGTCAGGTCCGCAAAAGCAGCACAGACTCACGAGCAATCACAGCCTCGGTCTTTCGTCATCGTCTTTTGCAGGCGCATACGAGTTGGTGAATCTGCTCCACTACAGGTAGATCAAGGTTGTTGATATCTGACAGGAAGTGGTTTGTATCACGCAAAAATGATTGGAATGTGGGAGGTATCTGGCTGATCAGGCCGTCTACGTAACTCGATAGGCCTTCTGTTACGGTGCCTATGCCGGAAACAATTGGGCGACCAGGGTTATTAGATGCGAAGCAGCTATTTGACTAGGCTGTGTAACGCTGTCCCTCCGTGCGTACGGACGAACGCGCCGCAACGCGCGCCCTTCGCCGCAGGTGTTGGAGCGGTGCCAAGTAGGTCACGCCGCAGCTGCGCGTTGACGTCACGCTCCCCTCGCAGTGCGCGCTGACGTCACTCTCTCCCTCGCCTGCCGCGCGCTCGCCGCAGCTGCCGCCTGACGCGCAACGACAAGACCTACGCCAGCCATCGCTTCAAACGAATCTTCCAGCGCTCACCGCAGCACCCGCGTTAGCGCCGTTCAACCCGTGGCGCCAGCCGTGCACAACGCTGCTGCTTCGCATCCCATCAGGGATCCCTTTGGGAAGATGGTGTAAAATTTTATTTATGAGTCTTTGGCAAGAAGTAGAATCTACCTGCGCCCGGATTAAGAGGAATCAGCGAAGCTGCCCGATCATGTATTTTTTTATCCTTTGTAAGTGTTTTTATTGTGCTACCTAACATCGCTTTATATTCCTCAGTCGGATCGGCATCGCCTAGTTTGTAAAATGACCTATCATCTAATTGGCGGCTCGCTTCAGCGATATATTTAATCGTGTCCATAGCCACAACGGCACCACCTTTGACCACAGGTTTGATTGTGATATCGGCGCGCTCACTTAGATTCGCTACAGCTTTCAGTTCTAGGTTCGATAGGTTTCCTCAAAAAGAACTTCGCTCGTTATAAGCCTGAATGATATCTCGCGTGACCGCTTTAATAAATATGTCAAGGTATTTATCCCGTTGAGACGCAGGTGTCCAGCGTTTAGCCGAAGGTAAAGCTGTTGGATCGTCGGCCGGAGCCGGCTGATCGAAGAAGTATTCATGCTGTCTAATATTTCGTGCGAAGTTATCTAAATCTTTGTAAACTGGAATTCATTGTAGCTGCCGCTTGCAGGACAGAAGCTTGACCCGCGAGATAAAAGGCTGAGTTCTTGAGTCCTTCTTTGGATAAAGTGGAGCTGGAAATATCAATAATGTTATCAGGTGCAGGGGTACGCATCGTTTCCCGGATCGAAGGTGGAGGCGTTGAGTTTCGACGTGTTACACCGTCTCTGAGCAGCTTCTTGCATTTGTGTGCGTTAAGTTCGCGGCGTTTCTTTTGCTCATATGCACTTAGGGACAACGATTCTTCAGGAGTAAGGGCATATTGATTGATTGAGGAGTTAGAGCATAGTGAACAATTTCTTGTCGGGTCGTTCGTTGAAGCCGTTTTTCTATAAGAGATTCATTCACGGCATATTCATGATTTGGTGGCATGGTGAAACGTAACTTTTGTCTTTCATTTCGGACTTTAGCAATGCTCATCCTTCCATATAATTTCCGCACTCATATTCACCAAGCACCATTAACTTTCTCGATGTCACAGTATGTCTGCATAGCACGCAATTAACTACCAAAATGTACCGCAAGCCCACTGACAGACACCAGTACATACATTTTCAAAGCAGCCACCAAAGGCATTGCAAATCCAGCATAGCGTATAGCCAGGCCTTACGCTTTAATCAAATTTGCTCCGAAAAGTCTGACTTGATGCTAATTGTAACGAACTACGCACTGCCCTTCTTAAACAGAAATATCCGGCCAAGTTAATCGATGACGCGGTGATGCGCGCCGACGCACTTGATGGCACAACACTTTGCTATACCAAGGAAAATGCTAAGATCCGTTCACAGATTAACTTGGTGTTAACACACAATGCATCGGCTCCGAATGTCGCAGTTATTCTCCTAAAACACCACAATATTCTTCAGCAGAGTGGACGCCTCACAAGAGCCTTTCCACAACCACCACGTGTCGTATACAGACGAGGCAAAAATCTACTCGATTTGATAAGTTCATCTAAAACCAAATGTAATGACGACACTCACGTATTTGGTTGCCGTCCCTGTAAAAAACCCCGCTGCAAAGTGTGCGCTCACATGGTAACAACAACCATAGCAACCAGCACAGCGACTAATTTCAAGATAAATATCAGACGCCATTTCAATTGTGAGACAAAGAATGTCGTTTATTTGCTAGAATGTTCAATCTGTCATTTACATTACATAGGTCAAACTGAAACTGCTTTTAGGTACCGCTTTAACAATCATAAAGCTCATGTGCTTGCGCTTCCTTCCTTACTAGTTTCAAGGCATGTCACCGATGCAGGTCATTCCTTCAACAACATCCGAGCCACAATCCTAGAATCAAGTTTTAAATCACATCATGAGCGCGTGGTTAGAGAATCATTCCTTTTTCATAAATTCAAAACTCTGTCTAACGGAAAGAACGAAAGCTCGGGAGCACTATGTTGGTTGAGCTAGTTTAACTATTTGCCTACTATTGCGTCCATTATGCCTGTCGCCTGTGTCTCTCATGGTTTTGAACCTAGAGGCTTTGAGCGGTTTTTATATTGTATCATTTATGCACTTACGGTTTTTTTATTATGTTTTTTTAAAGAGTAGCCTGCTACCTTTGTGTACCCATGAGCGACTGCGCGTAGATTGCTGTTCTCTCTGGTTTTACGCAGTTTGCGGTTTTATTTTATGCTATCTTGTTCTTGTAAACCTGGTTCGATGCATAGAAGTTACCTTGCATCTAAGATGTGCCATCTCAATACTGCACAATGTCACGTGTATTGTATATAGCCACGTGCACTTATTGATTTGTAAGTGTTCATCTGCAATCGTATGTCAAGATCTATAAAATCACTCATTATGGCGATACCCAAGCCAGCCGCGTATATATGCGTCCTGCGTGGCCTCTTCTCATTTACTCTGACGAAGGCAGGCCCTCCTGCTGAAACGTTAGTAAAATTTGCGTTGCGTGCGTGTGTCGTCCTCTGTTTTCGACCTCATTTCCCACCGGAACCATTGAACTTCTTCCTCGCATATATATATATATATATATATACTGTATTAATGAGAATTAACAGACAAAGATGCCAAGGAAAGTATCGTCCACTTTCCTTTCTGCACATTTACATTACAATTAATTCTAATAGCTTCCCCTATACTTTCCTTGGCATCTTTGTCTGTTAATTCTCATTAATACAGTGTTTAACGAAGCAAACGAGCCCTTAAGTTTATAATTATTTCCTTCATTCATAACGAGGGTCTCGTTCTGGCAGACTTGATGCCTTCAGGTGGTATGCGAGGGATTATTAGTCAGCTGCCCGCTCGTAATAAGATCACGTACTACGTGACGCCTACAGGCAGAAAAGAGTGTTCCACACTCGCCGCAATGGCAAGAGATGGCGCTGACTGACTGCTCCCACGTTTAAGTACACATATATACCCTATAAAGTGGACGGGGGGGATGACCGCCACCGTAGCTCAGTGGTAGAGCATCGGACGCATTATTCGAAGGTCGCAGGTTCGGATTCCTGCCGGTGGCAAGTTGTCTTTTCGTCCACTTTCCTTTCTGCACATTTACATTACAATTAATTCTAATAGCTTCCCCTATACTTTCCTTGGCATCTTTGTCTGTTAATTCTCATTAATACAGTGTTTAACGAAGCAAACGAGCCCTTAAGTTTATAATTATTTCCTTCATTCATAACGAGGGTCTCGTTCTGGCAGACTTGATGCCTTCAGGTGGTATGCGAGGGATTATTAGTCAGCTGCCCGCTCGTAATAAGATCACGTACTACGTGACGCCTACAGGCAGAAAAGAGTGTTCCACACTCGCCGCAATGGCAAGAGATGGCGCTGACTGACTGCTCCCACGTTTAAGTACACATATATACCCTATAAAGTGGACGGGGGGATGACCGCCACCGTAGCTCAGTGGTAGAGCATCGGACGCATTATTCGAAGGTCGCAGGTTCGGATCCTGCCGGTGGCAAGTTGTCTTTTCGTCCACTTTCCTTTCTGCACATTTACATTACAATTAATTCTAATAGCTTCCCCTATACTTTCCTTGGCATCTTTGTCTGTTAATTCTCATTAATACAGTGTTTAACGAAGCAAACGAGCCCTTAAGTTTATAATTATTTCCTTCATTCATAACGAGGGTCTCGTTCTGGCAGACTTGATGCCTTCAGGTGGTATGCGAGGGATTATTAGTCAGCTGCCCGCTCGTAATAAGATCACGTACTACGTGACGCCTACAGGCAGAAAAGAGTGTTCCACACTCGCCGCAATGGCAAGAGATGGCGCTGACTGACTGCTCCCACGTTTAAGTACACATATATACCCTATAAAGTGGACGGGGGGGATGACCGCCACCGTAGCTCAGTGGTAGAGCATCGGACGCATTATTCGAAGGTCGCAGGTTCGGATCCTGCCGGTGGCAAGTTGTCTTTTCGTCCACTTTCCTTTCTGCACATTTACATTACAATTAATTCTAATAGCTTCCCCTATACTTTCCTTGGCATCTTTGTCTGTTAATTCTCATTAATACAGTGTTTAACGAAGCAAACGAGCCCTTAAGTTTATAATTATTTCCTTTATATATATATATATATATATATATATATATATATATATATATATATACTGGAAGACGCAGTAAGACCTCACCAGACAAGGTCAGCAGCACCGTTTATTTGGCAGTGTCTGCCTCGGCTCAGAACACCAAGAAGAGGGAAGAATCGGGATGATGATGATATCTACAAGTGAGAACGATGAAGTACTTGAAATGTGCTTAAACTAATTTCACCCCTCTTCGAAGAGGCCAACCTGGTCGCCACTCAGAGATCGTCTCAACGAGTAACAAAAGGCTTCATGCGCGAGACGCGAACGATTTCCGTGTTGCGACGACGGCGGTCTGTGACAGACTGAAGCGGGCTGACGAGATAGTTCACTGGGGAAGTTTGTCGTAGAACAGTGTAGGGGCCAACGTACCGGTGAAGGAATTTCTCGCAAAGCCCTGAGGCTCGCACCGGGGTCCATAGTAAGACCTTGTCGCCGGGATTAAAGGCCACGTCGCGTCGTTTGCTATCGCAGCGACGTTTTCTTTCCTCTTGAGTAGCTTCGGTGTTTTTACGAGCAATTTCACGGCAATGCGCGACTCGAGCTGCAAAGTCTTCTGGCAGAGAAGTACTGCACGGAGCAGGAGGAAACAAGAATGCCGTGTCGAAGACGGAGGAGGCAGATCGTCCATACACGAGGAAAAAAGGGCTGTAGCCAGTAGATCGTTGTATGGCAGTATTGTAGGCAAAGGTGACAAATGGTAAAATGTTATGCGAGTTTTTGTGGTCAGGACGTAAGTACAATGAGATCATGTCAGAGAGCGTTCGGTGGAAGCGCTCAGTGAGGCCGTTCGTCTGCGGGTGGTATGTAGAAGTGGTTTTGTGCGTCGTATTACACGCCCGCAGGACTTCCTCGAGGACCTCGGAAATGAAGGCTTTGCCACGGTCACTCAGAAGAACGCGAGGAGCTCCGTGGCGCAAGACGATGGACTGCAAGAAAAAGTCGGCGATTTCTGTAGTGGTAGCAGAACGAAGAGGCGCCGTCTCTGCGTATCTTGTCAAATCGACTGCAGGTCGACTGCAGTGACGATCCAGCGGTGACCGGAAGATGTCAACGGCAAGGGACCATACAAGTCAATTCCGACAAATTCAAAAGGTGCGGTCGGACAAAGAAGAGGCTGCAGGAAACCAGCCGGCGGGGATGTCGATCGCTTACGGTGCTGACACGACGCACACGAGCCCACGTATTTGGCTACCGTTGTGGACAAGCCAGGCCAGAAGCAGCGGGTCTTGATGCGGTCGTAGGTCTTGCGGAAGCCTAGATGACCGGCGGCAATGTCATCGTGGAATGCTTCTAAAACTCGAAGACGAAGGCAGCGGGGGAGGACTGGCACCCACTTGTTACCCGTGGGATGGTAAATAAATCGATGAAGCACACCGTCATCGAGGCGAAAATGTCGAAGCTGGCGTCGCAAGCGGCTGTTGGGTGGTTTAGTAACACCGCGAAGGCGATCAATGAAAGTCCTACAGTAGGAGTCTGCCCGCTGAAGTGAGCGGAAATCGGAAGGCGCATATAGTTGAATTTGGTCCAGTGAAGCGAGCAATAGGTGTTGTGAGGCAGGCTGGACGTCGGAGCCGTTCGAAGGTGATGCGGAGGACGTACTTTCAAGAGAGATCGAAAGCGGGCATCGGGACAGCGCGTCGGCATCATGATGACATTTGCCAGACTTGTAGGTGATGGTAAAGGCGTACTCTTGCAAGCGCAGTATGCAGCGCCCTAGACGTCCTGACATATTCTTCATCGATGACAGCCAACACAGTGCATGATGGTCGGTGACGATGGTAAAGTGCCGACCGTATAGGTACGGGCGGAATTTCTGTACCGACCAGACGATAGCCAGGCACTCTTGTTCCGTGATCGTGTAGTTGCGCACAGCTGTCGACAGAGTCCGGCTAGCGTATGCTACAACCTGCTCTTTAGAGGCGGCATCACGCTGCAGAAGGACGGCCCCAATGCCTTGTGCGCTTGCGTCAGTGTGTAGTATAGTGGGTGCTCTCTCGTCTAAGTGGCGGAGCACTGGTGCGGAAGTCAGGCGTCCTTTCAGAGTTTCAAGCGCGAACTCGCAGTCGTTGGGCCATGCGAAAGAAGCACCAGCGGCTAGTAATTTATTTAGGGGAGCCGCTATGGTAGCAAAGTTGCGTATAAAGCGACGAAAGTAGGACGTGAGACCAAGACAGCTGCGCAACGTCTTTTGGTTGGATGGTCGAGGAAACTGTAGTACAGCTGTGATCTTGTCAGGGTCTGGTTGGATGCCGTCTTTCGAAACGACGTGACCGAGTACTTTGATACTTTTGCTGGCGAATGTGCACTTTTTCGTATATATCTGAAGGCCAGCCTTGGAAAGGCACTCAAGTACCTCGTCTAATCGTTGAAGATGTTGAGTAAAGGTAGATGAAAAAACAACCATATCATCTAAGTAACAGAGGCAGGTCTTCCATTTTAGGCCACGAAGAACAGTGTCAATCATCCGCTCAAATGTTGCTGGAGCGTTGCACAGGCCAAAATGCATTACATTAAATTCAGAAAGCCCGTCCGGCGTAGCAAAGGCGGTTTTTTCTTTGTCAGCCTCGTTCATGGGGATTTGCCAGTAGCCTGATCGTAGGTCAAGGCTCGAAAAATATTTCGCCCCTTGGAGTGTGTCTAAAGCGTCATCAATTCGAGGCATAGGATATACATCCTTACGTGTGATCTTATTTAGCGCTCGATAGTCACCGCAGAAACGAACAGAGCCATCCTTTTTTCTCACTAAAACGACCGGAGAAGACCAAGAACTGGAAAAGGGCCGTATTATATTTCGTGATAGCATGTCGCTAACTTCTTTTAGGGGCGAAGCTCCTTAAAGCGGCACCCGTTCGTCCTTCGTCGTAGTCGTAGTCGTAGTCGTAGTGCGTAACCAGTCTTACGCTTTGACCTCCAAGGTGGTGCCGGTGGGAGATTTCTCCTGTGCGTTGTTGAACAATAAAAAATTCGCAGCGTGCGCGTTAACTAAAAGCCGAATTCTTCTGTCTCTCATTCCCCATTAGCAGCCATTGTCATTTCTCCTGTACGTGATTAAACAATAAAAATTTTGTTCAAAACGCCGTTGATTGATGAAATAAACCAACGAAAGACGCCAGATGTTTTCTAAAAGCAAAACGAAAAGACGCCAGCTGCTTAGCGAAAGACGCCAGGTGTTTTCTAAAGCAATGGTTTTATAATCAAAACCATATCGCGATACAGGTTTGTAGTTGACGATGCTCGTTGCCGTCGGTGTGTGCTCGTATGGATAAGGATGCCGCTGCAACCAGTGCAAGAACCACTTAGCTTACATTTCACCGACCACAAAGCGGTCATAATGAAAGGACAACGGAAACCAGCAATAAAAGTTTGATAAAACATTTAATCAATCGTTTCACGTCATTTTTATCGGGCGAATTAACGGAAGAAATTTCACGGTTTAACCGATGATTACTTCCAGGAGCTTCGCCCAATCTCATCATCATTCACCTCGTGGATCTGCCGTCATTTTTTTTCAATGATTTTTCTTTCCGACTGCGATACACGATATGGCCGACGGCGTATCACACCAGAACCATCGGTCTCAATGCGGTGTACAGCCACGGAAGTCTGGCTCAGTGTTGTGGCACAGCTATCGAAGCAAGCTTTGTGCTTAGCTAAAAGTGCCAATAGCGCTTCGGACTGTGCAGATGTTAGGTCTGAACCGATGATTGCTTGAAAAATTGAAGGACACTTTGTACATTCCAAAGTGCGTTCGGCGAAAGCGTGTGGCCCTTCTACTGACGGAAAGACGGACGGACGGACAGACGGACATCCGGACGGACAGACGGACGGACGGACAGACGGACGGACGGACGGACAGACGGACATCCGGACGGACGGACGGACGGACATCCAAACGGACGGGCGGACGGACAGACATCCGGACGGACAGGCGGACATCCGGACGGCCGGACGGGCATCCGGACGGACGGACATCCGGGCGGACAGACGGACGGACGGACGTACAGACGGACATCCGGACGGACGGACGGACAGACGGACATCCGGACGGACAGACGGACATTCGGACGGAGGGACGGACAGACGGACATCCGGACGGACAGACGGACATCCGGACGGACGGATGGACGGACGGACGGACAGACGGACAGCTGGATGGACGGACGGACATCCGGACGGACGGACAGACGGACGGACAGACGGACATCCGGACGGACATCCAAACGGACGGACGGACATCCGGACGGACGGACACCGGACGGACGTGAGCATGAGACATTAAAGGCTCTCGCCTTAAAGGGGTGGTGCAACCAAATTTGTGGCTTGCGCGTTCTTCGCTGCAAGCGTTTATTATAGCTCTAGGAAGCATGATACAAGCACCAAGATTCACGTATTCTCGCTAAATAATTTATTATCGCCTTCTTTATGCGGACAACTTTCGGTTTCGGTTTCTGGGCACCAAGTTGGGCAGTGACGTAGAAGTGTAGTAGGCTTGGTCACGTGACCATACAAGGCTCGCGCGAAGATGCGCAGCACTTAGCCAGGAAGCGATCGAAACTCGGCAAGTGATGTAGCAACCGATGCTTTGCCGGTACGTACGTTCTGGAGGTAACGGAGGTCCCGAGGACACTCACAGATATGGTGTGACGTCACTACAACTTTCGTTGTCCTTCCCATAGAGCTACGTCAGTTTTGATGCGCTAGCGATGGGCATCGATTGGGAGAATGAGCATTTAGGTACACTTTGGAAGTGAATTAAAATATATTCTAAACGTTTTGCTGCGTCCTACCCTTCGTGTGGAGTGTCCTTGCATACAGAGGAAACCCACAACAGGCTTGTTATAGCCTCAAAATTTGATGGCACCACCCCTTTAAAAGGAGAACTCGAACCTGAAGTTGGTACTGGTGACGAAGACGGGCAGAGTGCTGCGATGGAGGTCAGTGGAGAGGCGTCTATCGTGGCAACAATCATCCCCTTGGGCAACAGCATGGATTCTGCAGTTGTGTTGCAAACGGGCAGGAGAGCGCGGCCACAGGAAAACCGGAGGAGACAAGAGGCGACGAGAATTCCACGTGAATTGCAACGAAAATAAGGCGAAACTAGTGCATCACCATCGGCTACATGGGTAGATGCGACAGCTACCACGTGTTCGTGACCAGGGCGCAGGACACAATCTTCAACGACGAGTAAGCTGGAGATCGAGGGTGATAATGCCGAAATGGGTACATCCGCTGTATCCGAAATGTGAACGACGTTTTCTTTAAATGATATAACAGCGGAAGCAGAATGTAGAAAGTCCCAACCGAGAATAAGTTCATGAACGCATGTGGGCAATACAATCATTTCAATGTGGTGACGTATGCCGTCGATGGAAACGCGAGCCGTACACTCTCTGTCGGGTTGAATCAGCACGTTAATTGCACCGCGCAACACAGGTCCCACATAAGGTGTTCTGACTTTGCGGAGCCGCGAGCACAAGTCACTACGCAAAACAGAAGTGGCGGCACCGGTGTCAACAAGAACTTGAACAGGAACACCTTCAACAGTCACTGACAACATATTGGCTGGGCGAACAGGAGGTAATTTAGGAGATTGACAGGACGCAGTTTTCCCTCCACAAACTGCAATCCTTAGTTTTCCGGATGTTGGTCAGCAAGGCAGAGCGGCGGTAGGACGAAGGAGATCGTCGTCTAGAGGGACGGGAGTCCTGACGTTGACGCGGGGACGCGGGAGGCGACGGAGTCCGGTTCTGCGTGGACGGGTAGAAGTCAGGGCAATAAGGATCGGGTCTTCGGGTTCGGTCTCACTCGAAGTCAGCGTAGCCTCGTCGTTCATCTTGATGGCGGCGACGGCAATAACGAGATATATGTCCACGTATACCGCAGTAAAAACAGACGGGACGGGATGAACGCCACCGAGGATACGAGGGCGCAACAAGTGCTCTGGCTCCCACAGAAGCCGAATGACCATAGGCAACTTCAGTAGGCCCAGACGTGACGGCAGCAGGTGGTATTGCGGCAATATCGGCGTATGTGGGCGTCGAACGCGTGGTGTGAGCAACCGATGCTGTCGGCACCGTCGTGGCTGCCATATCAGCGTATGTTGGTAGCGGGCATGCTGATGGAGCGAGAGGTACTGTTGGTGACGTCATGGATGCCAGCTCCTGCTTGACAAGGTTGCGCAGGTCGAAAGGTGACGCTTGGGCGGAGGCGCCAGATGATCGACTCTGTTCCTGCAGTTGAAGTTCTTCGCGGATGATGGTGCGGATTAGCGCTCGTAAATCCGAGGGAGGAGTAAGGCGAGGATCGCTCTCTTGCTGGAGACGAAGGGATTGCAGCTCGTCTAGGCGCTGGCATGTCGAGGTAATATCTTCAACCGTGGTAGGGTTGTGAACAGCCATGGCGTTGAATGCGAGCGTGCCTATTCCTCTGAGGATATGGCGAACGCGCTCGGCTTCCGTCATTTCACTGTTCGCACGACGGCAGAGGCCCAAGACATCCTCGATGTACGAAACGTACGACTCGTGCGCGAGTTGAACACGCGCAGCCAGCTTTTGCTTCGCGATCTCGGAACGGCTGGATGAGCTTGCGAAGATTTGTCGCAGCTTGGTGGTAAAAGCGGACCAATTGACGAAGTCAGTTTGGTGATTAAAATACCAGGTTTTCGCAATACCGGTGAGGTAAAAGGGTACTTAAGTCAATCTCTCGGCTTCGGTCCACCGATTGACTGAACTCACGTGGTTGTAAATGTCGAGCCAGTCCTCGACGTCGTCACCGCGGAGACCCGCGTACATGGGTGGTTCGCGCATGGGGCCTGTGACAGTGTACGAAGGAAGGGCAGCCGGTGGAGTCGGTGCTGTAGCGTTAGGGCTAGCTCTCTGGTCGGATGACTGCATAGCTGCGGGGGTGGCCATGCGCAAGCGGCGACCGGATCGTAGCTCCAGGTAGAACACGAACGCAGGAGGACGTCGGGATCTTGACGAACCTCCACCACTCTGGAAGACGCAGGAAGACCTCACCAGACAAGGTTAGCAGCACCGTTTATTTGGTAGTGTCTGCCTCGGCTCAGAACACCAAGAGGGAAGAGTCGGGATGATGATGATATCTACAAGTGAGAACGATGAAGTACTTGAAATGTGCTTACAATATATATATATCTGTGTGTGTGTGTGTGTGACGTTAGAGAACAGAGGTACGTCGTGGTTCCGATGCCATTCATTTATTCTAATGCGCGTGCACTTCGTCGGCTTCGCCTTACATCGCCTCGTTCATACGTTACACTCTTCCACCTCCCCTCGAGAAAGTCTCAGTTCAGAAGGTACAAAATAACGCCATAGTTTGGTAACATGAACAATGTCCAAGTTTCTACCCTACTGAATCGTTCCGTATGTTTCTGTATGTTTTCTTACGGAAAACATACAGATTCCGTATATTTGTCATATGGAATATACGGATTTCTTACGGATTTATATCGGAAGCTTACGGAAATTGTAAGGAAAATATGGAGACTGACAATGGTGCATAAGGAATTCCGTACGGGTATACGGATTTAGTCGTAAGGAACTTACGGAGTCCGTATCTAATATATGGAAGAGCCCATAAAACGATACGGAGTATGCGGAAAGTATGATACGGAACAAACGGAAACCGCACAGGCCCGTAGCCAGGAATTTTTTCGGGGGGGGCAAGGCGTGGGGGGGGCACTTGTTTCGGGGGTGGGGTGGGGGGGGGCACTTGTTGAAGGCCTTGAAAGACACCTATTTTTATTATTTGTCCTCGGTAAAACACCCCACTCCATCCGGATTTCGGAGGGGGGGGCTAGGGCACCCCCCTGAAATGGGCACCCCCCCCAAATGGGGGGAACCTAGGCCACCCCCCACCCTGAAAAGCCAGGGGGTTGGCTAGGGTACCCCCCTGGCTACGGGCCTACTGCACGGGCATAAGGTTAGAACCAGGCCCGTATGTAGCCAGAAACTATTTTCGGGGGGGGGGGGGGCACCTGTTTAAAACCTTGAAAACCACCTATATTCATTATTTATTCTCGGTAAAACACCCCCCTCCATCCGAATTTCGGGGGGGGGGGGGGGCTGGCTACGGGCCTGGTTAGAACAAACGCAATCCACATCTGCTCTTTGGAAAGGCCCATGTATCAACAAGTACATGGTTATAGCATTGTGCTCTACACAAGGAAGACACATGGGCACACAGCAGGGGCGAAGGCAGAAATTTTTTGTCGGGGGGGGGGGGGGGGCACCACTTTGATCAGAATGAGGGGACGGGCAGAAAATTGGTCATTTTGCATCCTGTTTGTCATGGTGAAAAAAATATTGGGGGGGGGGGAGGCACAGGCCTAGTGTGCCACCCCTGGCTACGCCACTGGCGCACAGGTAGAACGAGCAGAACCTGGGCCCCTAGTGAAAAAATTCGTATGTATGGAAGATACGGATCCGTACATACGGAATTATGGTATTACGGATCCGCATGGTACGGATCCGCATGATACGGATCCGCATGGTACGGATCCGCATGATACGGATCCGCATAATCAATATCCGCATAATCCATATATATGGATTATACGGATCCGTATCCTCCCTATATACGGCTTCCATTTATACGGAAATATGGTATTATGGATGCCATAATACCATAGTGATTTTGGTTTAGCGAGTCCATACAATGGAGACAAGGTCTTCCATTAAGTCAGAACTTGTTAGAGGACAGCTCAATCGAGAGATCAAAGTCAACTGAGTAATATTTATTCTGCACATGTACGCCCAGAATAAGCCTAAACGATGTGCACTGTCAGATGACAACACCCTCGCATGCACCACGCAAAATATCTACAAAGAATACGTACTGTCAGACAAGACGACACCCTGTCACACACCACCGCACACACACTTGTTCATGTCTGCCACCACTGGTTATGCTCCATGTGTCGAGAATGTAGAAACAGTGGCAGTTCTCACACGCAGAGTAAGCATAAACAATGCGCACTGTCAGGCGACACGAAACCCGGGCACACACCAATCAGAATAAGCATAATCAATGCACACTGTCAGATGACACGACACCCTGGCACACGCCACAACACATGCACTTGTTCACACCTGCTGCCATTGACCATGCCAGATATGACGAGAATGTAGAAACAGCAGCAGATCTCACGCGGCACTGCTAATCACGCGGCACTGCACGGGTATATCAGTAAAGAATCGCAGCAGCAAGGAACAGTCGCAAGCGCAATTCCTTAGACGCGGCAGCGTGCGATACACTGGCAGGAGCGCCTCAAGCCACGAAAGACAAGCCCAACGTAGGTGGCGGCGCGCCGCGGTGGAATGTAACGTAATACTATGGTGGGTGAGAGGGAAAGACGACGGTCGCCGAGGGAGCGTTTGACGGGCATAGAAAGTATAGAGGAGGGGAGGGAGGCCCCTCCATCTTAGGTGACAAGAAGGAAAAGCCCCCCCTCCCCCCCGTGCACTCGCCTGTGGTCATGGGTTCAGGTAGAACACCATGCTTTCCGTATACTACTTATTACCACGTGGATCTTTCCGCATAGTGCATACAGATTCCGTTTGTTCTTTCCGTATCCCATGCGGTTTCCGCATGTTCCGTATCATACTTCCCGTATATTCCGCATCGCCGTATGAGTCTATCCGTATAACAGATACGGCATCCGCATGTTCCTTAAAGCTACATCCGTACGCCCATACGGAATTCCTTATGTACCATATGATACTTCCGTATGTTCCTTACAATTTCCGGAAACATCCGTATACGTCCGTACAAAATCCATATATTTTATACGGAAAATATGCGGAACCCGTATGTTTTCCGTATGACGGCATGCGGATTTTTTCAGTAGGGGCGTGCACACGAAGAGAGGCAGGGGGGGTGGTGACCGCCCCCCTGTAGACACCTAATAGGGCGTTGTGCAAAATCTGCCCCATGTACTGACTTAGTAGGCGAGGGGCGGTGCGATGAACCTTCGCTATCCCTCCGCTTTAGGTCGGCAAAAAAAATTCGACCTTACTCAAACTCACTCAAGCAATATATTTCGCTCTGAGGACTCACTCAGACACAAACTCGCCAAATTTTTTTTCAACTGGAATCACTCGGACTCAGACTCACTGTAATTTTACTCAACCGGACTCACTCGGACTCAAACTCACGGAGATATTACTCAGCCGGACTCACTCAGACTCACGGCTTCACTGAAATCTGAGTGAGCTTGGGTGAGTCAACTCATGAGTCCGTTAGCGTAAAATTAGCCTTTTCAATCTTGGTGTCAATGCTCTTTTAATGTCAATACCTCACGTAATTGGTGCTCTACAGTACGCATTTATATCTTGTACCTTGAAATACGAGTTATCAGTGGTTTCAATCCAGTAAGGTCAATTGTATGAAATACTCGTACTCGTGTCGCACGAATTATCTTTATCAAGAACTTCCCCTGAAAGAGTTTGCAGGTGAAGGTCATGGCGCCCCCCTCTCTTAACTCACACCTCGGATAAAAAATATCAGGTACCCCATCATTGAAATATCTGTGAAAACATTTTGAGTACGAAATTAAGCGGATATAACGCTGATAGTAAAGCTGAAGCTGAGTAGATAGGACCATAGGTCGGCAATTAATGGTGGAGCTCACTCAGACTCACTCATGAAATATATTCCCCGCTTAGGGCTCACTCGAACCCAGATTCAAGAATATTTACCTCCACCGGTCTCACTCGGACACAGACTCACGAAAATTTTCGTCAAGCAGACTCACTCAGACTCAAACTCACCAAAATATTACTCACCCGGACTCACTCAGACTCAGGCTCACGGCCCAGTCTGAGTCTGAGTGAGTGTGAGTGAGTTGTCTCATGAGTGAGTTTGCCGACATGTCCCCCCCCCCTGATAGTGAACAGTGGGCACGCTCGTCTATGAGTGGAACCAATATGTGGGATACATATGTGCGGAACGCATGCGTATCACACATGTGTACAGCACTGGTAAAATCTTCTTGAGCGCGCAAGCTTATATATGACTTATGCAGAATACGCGTATTTATTTATTTATTCATTTATTTCTCACAACTGCAGTCTTCAATGATCATGATTATTTGGATGATGTATAGGTTGCAAGATAAACATACATTCACCCATACTCAGACTCATGCCTACTCACACCGATGACTATTCACTCATGTTCATACTCACATCTACTCACACTCTTCGTCACTCACTCGTATACACACTATCACACTGGTGAATACTCGCTCACTTTCATACTCAGACTCACACTCATCGATAGTCACTCACGTTTCTACTGCACGCCTACTCACCCTCATGTGTACTCTCTCACGTTCACACTCAGGTTTACTCACGCCCCTTGGCACTCACTTATACCCGCACTAACGCCTTTCAAATGAATGTGAGTGTGTGTGTGTACTCATGATTGAGTAGTATGCTAAACTGTAGTGACAGTCACATTGTCTGTAGGTAAGAGACCTATATACATAGACCTGGCAGCAAATGATTCAGTTCAACAAAAATGAGATTTGTATTGAAAATATTTGTCCACGTTCATGGATTGGCTACAGAGAAGCTTCACAAGGTGGGCTGTGGCAACATATTCTAAAGTTAATGAAATTATTTAGGTCCAGTTAAGCACAGCATGAACTTACTGGTTTAACCCTCGTAATCGGTCATTCGCTCTGACAACAAACATTCTCTTTGACATGAAATGACTTCATGAAAACTGTCTTTCTTTTGTCGTAATTAGGTGTTATTGAACTTCTCGTATGCTCAGTATTAAACCAACAACGACTTGTATCAAGAAAGACCCTGGTGGCCTGCACGCTTTGTTAATTAGAAAGATTCATATTGAACGAGCACTTTCCCTTAAGCAATACGAGGCAGTACTTTCTCTATTATATATACGTCGTGAGAGCATACTCAGTTGCCTTAATATATCACTTGCACGAATTAAACTTCTGCCTAAAGGTCCACATTAAATATATCTCAGAGATAGCAATTTGAGTTTAACAGGTGTAAGTGGTTCTTAAACTACTGGTACTACCTGCGTGGCCTGTATATGTTGCAATTTGAACTTTTCTGAGGCACTGTTGATAGCATACATTTTTTACATAATGTGCTGCGCCGATGCACCATGTCGTACGTACCAAAACTTTAAGAAACAGATGCATGCAGTTTTTGTTAAAGAGCTTCACTCTCTCCCATTTGGTTGTACATAAGGGTTTAAGAGCACACATGTGTCTACATAATTCAGCCACAAAGAAAGTACTCATGCATTCAAATCGGTAAAGAGAAAGTTCACTGCTCTGATTAAGAGTGACAATGTTGCACTTCTGATCCTACTACTGTAACACCTTCATCATCAGGTTAAACAGCTGAATAAGTGCCTATTTTTTATATGTTGTCGTACGTGCTAATAAGTGTGCATGCTGTTCAAATCTCCGGTGTTCAATATTACATACGCATTGTCGTAGAGAAGCTCACTGTTGAAGATCCCGAACCACATGTCGAGTTGCTTGGTTATTTGTCTTCATGCAAGTTATGTAGCAGCCAATTTTAAGGTAGACGTATGAAGCAATTTCGCCTCTTTGCTCTACTTCTCTATTGACCATGAATCTTGATGCACATGATTAATACCCACTTAAACTTCAAGGGCACATAAAATGAAACAAAAACAAAGAGGTAAAAGAGAAAAGTAAGGCAGGCAGGTTAACTAAGTTGAACTGATTTGCTTCCCTACAGTGGGAGTGAAGGTGGTCAAGAAAATAAATACACATGAAAGCACAACTGATATTCATGAACACATAACAGTGTTCTTCATTGTTGAAACCCATAGGTACTCACTCACATTCATACTCGTGCCAACTCACCCTTATGTGTACTCGCTCACGTTCATAGCCACGTTTACTCAAGCCCCTCATCACTAAAACCTTTCAAATGAGTGTGCGTACTCATGAGTGAGTAGTATGCCAAGCTGCAACTGTCACATCTTCTGTAGGTAAGAGAGTGATATACACAGAAATGGTTCCGAATGATTCAGTTCAAAACAAAAATTACTTTTGTATTGAAAAAATATTTGTCTGTGTTCATGGCCTGGCTACCCAGAAGCTTTACAATGTGGGCCGTTGTAACATCCTAAAGTAAGTGAATGAAATTATTTAGCTGCTGTTAAGCACAGCATGATATCAATAGTGTAACCCTTGTAGCAGCATATTGGCGTTGGCAACAAAGACACATTCTCTGTGACATAAAATGAACATCTTGAAAACTGTTTTCCTTTTGTCATTATGTATTGAACTTCTGGTATTCTCAGTATCAAACCAACAAAGACTTCAACCAAAAAAGCCCAGTGGCCTGTGGGCTTTGCTAATTGGAAAGATTCACATTGAACAAGCACTTTCCCTTAAGTAGTATTGGGAAGTACTTCTTCGATTATATGTGTGTCATGAGAGCATACTCAGAGTCACCTTATGTCACTGGCATGCACTAAACTTCTGCCTGAAGGACCATATGAAATGTTGCTCAGAAATCAAAATTTGAAGTAGCAAGTGTACGTGGTTTGTAAACTGGTAGTGCTACCTGTCTGTCCTGTATATGATGCCAATTTAATTTTTCTGAGACTGGTCATGGTGAAAAACAGTTTCTTCCATGATCGTGAACACAGTGCCATGCGTATGAAAAATTTAAGAGACAAACATAGTGACTTTTGGTTAAAGAGCTTCATTCTCTCTCATCTAGTTGTACGAAAATTGTCGAAGTGCATACATGTGTTTACATGGTTCAGCCGTAAGGGCAGGCCCGTAGCCAGGAATTTTTTTTCGGGGGGGGGGGGGGGCACTTGTTGAAGCCTTGAAAAACACCTATTTTTATTATTTGTCCTTGGTAAAACACCACCCTTCATTCACATTTCAAAAAAAAAGGGGGGCGGGGGAAGGCGGACCCCTAGGGCCTCCCCTTGGCTACGGTACGGGCCTGCGTAGAGGTAGTATTGGTGTACTTACATCTGTTCAAGTGAAAGCTATCACCATTAGTGACCATGTTGCACTTCTGATCCTACTGCTGTAATGCCTCTATCATCATGATTATATGGCTGAATGTGTGCCTCACTCATTCATGTAGTTGTATGTGCAAGTAGTAAGTGCGGTTGCTGTTCAAATCACAGGTGATCAATAACACATATGAATCGTCATACAGAAGCTCCCCACGTGTCGGGCTGCTCGGTTATTAGTTTTCATGCAAGTTATCAAGTAGCCAATTTTTAGATACAGACGTATGAAGCAAATTTGCCTTGATGCTGTATTTTCCGATAGTCAATGAGTCTTCATGCACATGATTAATGCATCTTTCAATTACACAGCTACATGAAATGAAACAAAAAAAAGAGAGGAAAAAGACGAAAGAAAGGCACGAAGGCCAACCAGATTGAACTGATTTGCTGCCCTACAGCGAAGGGGTGAGGGAGTGGTCAGAAAAAGAATTAAACGTGAGAACGCAACTGTTGTGTACGGACACATAACAGTCTTCATCATTGATGCACGGATGGTCACGTACAGAGCTGTGTTGTTTTGAGAATTTCAAAAGCGTTGTTTCAGCCCACAGTGCACATTACGCTTGAATTGCCATGCTATATGATAAAACTTAGGGGTCTGTTTTAATCATCGAGAAGTTTGGAGGTGCAACAAATGCTTTAGAATTTAGATCATGGCTCCAGGAACACACATGTGCAACATAAAGTGCAATAAAGTTAGGACGCTTGAGCTTCTCCTTCAAGAGAAGGGCACGATAGTGTAATCGGGCCCCATTCACATTGCCTTCTCAACTGCTTTCCTGGCTTCGGTACTCGGTGGATGCCTCAACCGTGCTCCAAGCAAAGCAATGTGTGTGCGTGTAACATTGGTCATTTCAAACTATCCTAGAATGCCTACTGCAAGTACAGTTACGTAGTGTGCCCTAACTCTTCCTTTTCTGAATGGTAATTTTTCAAACAATCAACATTGCACACTTTCTGTCTCTTGAGTTTGTGCCCCCAATTTTTGGTTTGGCTTGATCACTTGTGCAGCTCTTATTTTGCGATATCGTCAGCTGGATAATGATGCAAAAAACAGAAAAATAACTGGTGTGCAAGCAAACAGAGTGCCACATACATATTCAAACCAAATATTGCTTTTTTTTAGTTTTAGCGCTCAACACAAAAATGAAATAGCAGTACATCAATATAAGTAAAAAAAATTATTTGTGACACCACAGGATTTGAACTTTCGACGACAAAGCCGTGTTCTCGCGCTCTAACCTGCTACGCCAGCCTGCTAGGCCGCACGCGCACTTGACGCGGCGTTGCTTAATTTAATAGATAAAAGTGGTTACGCGCTATCGGCGAGTGAGTGCATAAGGGTGTGCGATATGCGATCGTACTTCGTATTGCGGGCATATATTTTGTGACCGTATTTACGCCGCACGCTTTTCGCGTATCTTTTCACTGCACATTGCCGGTCGGTCGCAGATGAAAACGCGGTTTTTATTCTTATACACAAGCTTGAGCAGTTAAAGCCTGTTCCCCAGCCACCGCACGAAAGCGTCCTCACAGTCGGCCACCTCACGAAATCAGAGTGATACGCCGTTGACCCCTGCGTATAGCTGTGTTCCACTAAGTAGCTGTCTCGCTAGATCACAAATTGAGCGTGGGACGCGACGCTAATGCGCAAGGCAGTGTCGCGCGTAGCGGTGACATCAGCTCATCACGCCGGCCGGCTTGCTTCGCTTCAGCGCAACGAAATATCATGCCTTGAAAGATCACATACTGCACTACGTAAAAATGTTTTGTAGTCATCCTCTGATTCACTGAAAAACGTAGATACAACTACTGTAGAGTTTTGCATCGGCGAGAAGCATCGAACGTAAAGCCGCAGTAACTACACGTCCGCCGTAGAAGCAGTGGCTGTCGTCTGCTAGAACAAAAAAAAAGGAAAAGAAAATCTTTTTGCAAATTGTTCTTCCAGATAATTCATTATTTTTATTTTTTTAACTATTTTGCCAAATAGCATGCATTCGGGTTTTTTGTTTTTTTTCGTGTTTTTTTCGCAAACAACGATTCCAGCCAAATCCATCCACAGCCAAAGCCAGATGTTGTTTGCTGTTGTTTCCGTGCGTCACGCGTGTGTTCTCGCTACGTCCACAAGAATAATAATAATAATAATATCTGGGGTTTTACGTCCCAAAACCACGATATGATTATGAGAGACGCCGTAGTGAAGGGCTCCGGAAATTTTGACCATCTGGTGTTCTTTAACGTGCACTGACATCGCACAGTACACGGGCCTCAACCATTTCGCCTCCATCGAAATGCGACCGCCGCGGCCGGGATCGAACCCGCGACCTTCGGGTCAGCAGCCGAGCACCGTAGCCACTGTTCCACCGAGGCGGACAACGTCCACAAGAAGATTGAAGGTAAAAGTATTAACTTACGTAAGGAAGCGCCGTTCCTCGTTCGTGCGATGTGCAAAGGTTGCGCGCTATTCCCGCGGTTCTTGGAGTACCGATCAAGTGCGAGTAATTAAAGGAATCAACAGAATGTGCGGGCGCTCGAAGGACTCCGAGGTGACGGCTGGCGCCCGTGGTCACTCACTTACTACATGGCACTGCGAAAGAAACTACAGGTAAGTGGGACACGTTATCATGTAAAGTATGCCACTCAGCGCAAGTCTTCTGCTTACCGCACTCGGACGAGGCGTCGTGAAAAGGCAGCCTAACGCGCCTTTGCGAGTGACGGACATTGTGCTGTTACCGATTCGCTTTGACTACGCTGATACGAGCGGAGCCAAGGCGCATCGGCTCGAGCGAGTTCGCGACAACTGCGGGAACATGCATGTGTGTGATGATCGAACTTTTTTTTATGTGCATTGTAGTGAGCAGGACGCAAGAGGCGCTTGCTTCGTTAATAAAACAGTCTGCAGCGCCATTTGTTGCAGGCAGAGTTTTGCTCACATTCGTGAGTGATATAATTTGTAACTTGGCTCGATTCACCTAGCCCACCGCCTAAGTGGGTACTATCAGCATACATTCACGGTGGAGTGTTATTTTGCCCTTGAATAGTTGCTTAGGCTAGTTAAACGTTATAATGTGTTTGCCTAGTGTAGGGAGTGGTGTTCATGCAATCTGTGTATGTGCCTGCACGTCGCCTTTGCTTGTCAGTAATATTGTACCATCCAGCATCCACGTTCGACCTCGGGCTGTTATGAAAACTTGCTCGCACAATGTGAGATTTTATAATCTGCCAGAGCTGCTTTTTATGCATTAACGTACTGCCAGCGTGTAGTAAAGTATATTACGCTGCTGTGTGGCAGTGGTATGATTATCACGTTGGTGTGTGGTTGCTGATGCAAGCATTTATAGTTACGATGCATTAAAATTTCTCATCTGACTAGCTCATCAGGTGTGTGAGTGGTTCAGCACAAACAAGATAAGGAGAGAAGGAAGATATGTAATGACGGGGCCAGTGCGCAGCTATGCATCACCCTTGTGTCTGACTCTTGTTTGCACTAGAACACCTTTGTTTGTTTATTGCGACAGCCTTTTCTTTAATGCTCTTCTTGCCCAATTTACACTACAGCACAGTCGTCAGCAATACGAAAGTGAACCCTGAAATTAGCTTTTAAAGGTCATATTGACTAAATGTATAGTAATGCTCAGCACAAAGTACGAATGAGAGACATCAGTAAGAGCTATGCGGGATGAGTTCAGACTGTCATCCGAAAAATTTATAGCAGAAAATGTTGCCTAAATAACATTAGCGGCACACCTCATGCAAATGAGGGCCCGGCTAAAAAAAACAAGCTTTGTTGATTTTTTTAACTTGTCTTTTTCAACTGGACCCTTATTTGCACGAGTTGTGTGGCTAATGTTATTTAGGCAAGGTTTTGCACAATAAATTATTCAGTTGACAGTCTGTGCTCGTCCCGTATTGTTCTTACTGATGTATATCGTTCTTACTTTGCACTGCTCATTACTGTACATCTATAAAAACTAGCCAAGCTTGCCACTGTTTTGGACAAAATGCAGTTGGCAAGTGCAATAGTGTTCATAAAACTAAATGCACAAGCGAAAAGGTATCTTTTGCTATTCAGTAAGTCACACTCATATCGGTACATTACAAGTAATCATTGATTAAACAAAAATTTGTGTTCTTTCACATATTGCTCGCTACTGTAAATAGATGGTGCATACAAAAAACATGGGTTTTAGCAAAGCAAACTCTATGCTGTTACTTTGGACAGCTAACAAAATGCCACTGCATGCTTATTTGCCACTCATTTGATTATGTTTGAAATACGTTCCAATTCCTCACAGCACTACCAATAACACTTCACACTGGGGGGCAACATTAACGATCGATTGCGTAATTTTTAAGAAAAATCTCAAGGTGCTTATAGGGAGCTTGCATGAACGACGGTGGTGGCCATTTGTTGTTAAACCAATCGAGCCGGTGATGGGAAAAGTGCACGGGGCTGCATATCTCGCTTGGATGGTATGGCGCGATGGCACAGTGTCGTAGAGTTACTGCATGATCCCCTTGTCCCGTAGGGAGCATATACAGTAACTCTGCTGCTGTGCGGTTGTGGGCTGTAGCTGTTGCACCGAAAGTAAGGCAAGAAAGTTGCAATTGAAGAAAGGTCGTTGCTGCAACTGCAAGATGTCGAAGGTGTGCCTCAATGAGCGCGACAAGACGAAGGAGATACTGGAGCAGTGCTAGGGGTGGGTATGGCTTGCTCATAGACAACCCCAACAGGCATCACATCTGTCCTTGCCACTTCGGTTCTGGTAGGCAAACCGTGCTTTGCTTTCGGAGTTTCTCTATTTTGGTAGTTCCATTTACTACACTCACACACGAGACGTATCGGCTTCTTCAGTGACATTGGAAAGATTTTCTGAGAGCGCATTTGGTAGCTTCATGGAAACTTCACACACGTACTGTACATACTGGTGTCTCCACGGGATGATATTAAGGTCGAAATTTTTCCCGATAATTGTGTATATCGTGCCCGTATGGCTGAATAGTGCGAAATCACAATTGGTTTGCATATAAAGAAAGTTTGAACAAAAAAAAATCTACAAACGTCACCAGGATGTGACTGCGTGTGTTTGAAGTGTGTGCGTTCGTAAATTCATGATCATGGTAACAGCCACACATGCTTAATAGTAAAATATCTTTCTTTGTAGCACAAATAGAAATAAAGGAGAAATAGCTCACGTAATATTCTCAAATTCTGAGCAATATATATATTTTTTAAATTATCGACAAATGCTGGGTTTAGGAAACTCAGTCGACTTCGGCATGCCATTGCTGTTTCTGTGAATGTCTTAGCTTCTTCATATTATAAGCACGCAGAGGCCTTTACGTGAATATTAAGCATTTGTATTGGTCTAATAATTTTCAGTTTCATCGCTCAAAACATAAAAAAAACTATCAATGTCACTGTATGATAAAAAGAAATATCTCAATCTTGGTAAAATTATTCGGATCGTTCTCATTAGACTGTAGAATGATATTCTTGAAAAACACGTTGCATGATATTTATCAGAACAAAATTACAAATTTTCAAACATTGTGCTTTCAGAGCGTTGTCGCTACTGCATAAAGGACATATCTTGTAAGAAGAAAATAACACATGCTTTTTTTTCTTCTGTGATGTTTACGAAATAACAATGGTAAGGCATTTTCTACGAGTGGAAGATGATGTGTATATAAGCAACAATTTGAATTAAATGTATTTGAGTAGTTCCCAACTTCGCTTCTGTGTTCGATGTCCCTCGGTTCAGAGGCAGCCCCTCCAGTCGTACCCTCCTTTTCTTTCATCTGCTTGGTTGGGACGAAATTTATACGTGGGATGCCGATAAATGCATTCTCTCAATGCAGCTCTTATGTCGTGCTGTGCCAGGATTGATCAGTTGGTATAAAAGACCAGGCATTTTCAGGAAAGAACAAATTTCTAGAAAGCAGTCGCCACGAGGTTTTGTTTTGTGTACCAAAATTTAGATTTTCAAACCATATGCGGTTAACTGGGTTTAAAATGTGTCGACTGCTTGGAGCTCAGTGACAGTAGTTCTGGCCAGGAACAAAACACATGTTTCAATCGCATCTGGTCTGCATTGGCCGTGACAGGATGCCTTCCACAGGGGTAATGAATTTCCACTACTACCTTTTTTTCAATCTCCGGAAGCACTTGATCTGGCCGGCCAGTCCATAGATCAGCTCAGTGTCATTTGGCTCAAGTTGTAATTGTGCGACCACTTCAGTTGCTAACTCCATTGAATCACCGTTCTGTCCACACAACGGGCGCTACTCTATTTACACTAACGCGCGGAGGGCAGGCCACTCGGTCTGCCACAGAATCTGTATAATGCGCTTCTAGAGAACGCGTTGGACAGCGAGTCCCAAGCCAAGGAACAATGCACCATGTAACCTACACAATCTCGCTGGTCGGCACTGTTGTCATTTGTGATTTTGTAATTTATGACAGTTTTAAAAATTAAGACTCCTCTGCGCAGTTTTTCGTGAAGCTTTGTTGGTTTTATATTAGATCGTATACTGAAGCAAAGTAAATACAGAGGGATGAAATGGTGCGTGTTGCCCATTTCTGAGGGCCACAGTGATGTCGCAAACTACTCAAATGCATTTCATTGAAACAGTCTTTTTTTTGCAGAACATTTTCCACTCACCAGAAATGTCTCATTATTGTTATTTTGCGAATCTCAGTGAAGGAAAAAAGCATACTACTCTATTTACTTATTACAATAGATGTCCTTTACGCAGTAGTGACAAAGCTCTGAAAATGCATTATTTGAAAATTTGTAACTTGGTTCTGATTAATATGATGCAACATTTTTTCTAGAACATCATTATGCAGCCCTATGAGAAATATCAGAATAATTTTGACCAAGGTGAAGATGAGTTTTTTTAATATATATCGTTTAATTGATGAACACCTCTGTTTTTTATTTTATTTGATGAGCCATAAAATTGACTACTTCAGAAATCACGAGACCAATACAAATACATAGGCTTATTGTTCACATCAAGGCCTGTCAGGGCTATAAATACACTCAAGTAAAGAAGTTTACACAAGCAGCGATTGTATCCAAGTTTCGAAAATGCACTGTTTTTCATAATTTTTTTTGAAATTGTTAAGATGCTCAGATTTCGAGGTTATCTTACGAGCTATTTCTCCTTTAATTTTATTTGTGCAAAGAAGAAAGATATTTGTAATATTTAGCATGGTCGCGAATTTACAAAAACACCCACTGAAGTCACCTGGCGATGCTTGTGAATTTCTCGTAGAAATTTTTTTTATTTGAAAACGAATTGTGATTTCGTGCTTTTCAATTATATCGGTATGCTATACACATTTATCAGGAAAATTGAAGGTATATGACATTTTTTTATCATCCGTGTAATGACTGTATGCAGCGACGCTCTTCTGGAAGGACCGTTAGCGATACAACAAAAAAAAAGACATCTATGCTCACCAGTTTGCACGTTATGCAGCCAACTGCATCGTGTATGCGGACTTGTGGACGCCTTGGACATTAGCGAATCACTTGACTTATGGACGAGTTTTGTCGTGCAGCAGCAGTAAAGTCAAATACCGCTCAAGACCACAACAGTGTCAGAAGTGGCTTGTCAGAACGAGCCTAACAGTAAAGTAGTGGCCTATAGTGTCGTGGTCGTGGCATAAGCAAGCTTATAAGGTTGCTCTAACTCCCGCTAGATATTAATTTGATCATTGTTTTACTTCTACCGTGCAGTGACCCACTTGCAGAAACAGTGAAGGGCACGTTAAAAAGAGACCTTGCATGTGGAGACACAATATCACCACGAAGTCGCAGCAGAACCCGATATGTTCCGCGAGTAAGTGGACAAAACAGGACGGCCGAAACAGAGTAGCTCCGAAACCAAGCATCGTTTGCCTACCTGAAAGGAAGCGGTTAGGACAGTCGTGATGCTTGTTGGGGTTGCCCATGCATGAGAGCCATACACGCCAGCACTGCTCCGATAGCTCTTTATCTTGTTGCGCCCGTTGAGGTGCACCTCTGGCATCTTGAAGATGCTGCAACCATCTTTCTTCGACTGACTTCTGTGCCTTACTTTGTGTGAAACTACTACAGACCACAACTGCACAAAGCACCATCGTGTCAGCACCAGTCAAGCAAATGCTCCTGCTGCACATGCTTCCCCAATCACCAGCTCCATGAACTCTACATTTCCGTCTACTCCGTCACCATCGTTCGTGCAAGCTTCCTATAGAATGGTTCTGTGTCTTGCATGTATATCTAACTCAAAAACATTGGGTAAACTATATTCGTCTCACAAATTGGTTGCAGCACTGTGGAGCCTTCAGGGCTGTTTAGCCAATATGAATGGCGGAGATGCCTGGAGATATATTCATCCACGCCGCATCAACTGCTTCGTGTTTTCATGGCATCTCTACAGACGTGTTCGGTGAGTAAAGCAAGTGGTTGGCAGCGCAGGGAAAAGAAAAGATGGCAGCACTTTTTGAAGCATGTGCCTTCACCTCGAATATAGCAAGTTCTCATTGTTCACTCTGTGGCCTGTAATTTTTAAAGTGGCACTCCTGTTTGCTTTACATTTGCATCCTGATGCTTTGACAGCAATGTATTTTAGCAAGTGTTGCTAAAGAAATAACTGATTTTAATAGTGACAAAACACCCTTGATGCTTTGTCCTCAGCGTGAGCTGGCACATAGCTATAGCATATTTCACCGTTCATTCGTGGCTGTGATGGTAATGGGCAAGTAGCAAGCAGAATTTAAAAAGCTGCGAAAAAGACGGTACACAAGATGAAGAAGGACACAGGACAAGCGCTGAACTAGCAACTGTCGTGTTTATTAAAAGAAAGCGAATAAATACAAGCATTTTTGCTGCGTGCGATCCCTCTAAGCTGCAGAACTTGTCACGTTTTTTTTCAAGTAGGCTGATTTCACAATCATGAAGCTAGATAGATTGGGCGGAAATGCAAGTATCATGATTTTTCTTGATGTGGAAAGCTTCGATGATTTCACGTGATCTTTGATCCATGTGCCTGAAGATGACATGCGTACGATCAAACAAATGTTTACAGCCACATGAGCGACAATGAGAAGACAAATGTGATGTGGGTGTGCCCTTCAGTTTGTTGCTGTGTTGGCGGAGCCTCTCGTTAAGTCAGGCGCCAGTCTGTCCTATATAGACTTTTCCACATGTTAATGGGATATTGTAAACAACACCACACACGCACGTTACAAAAAGAGTGCGATGCTTAACAGAGCACACATTCTTTTACAGCGAAAGCTGTTATGAGATCACAGCAAGGGTCGTTTCTGCGCGGTAGTTGTCCGCCGCCACCGCCGCCGCTGCCGCCGCCGGTGTCCGTAACCAATATCACACGAAATAAGAAAAAAACTAAATAAATAAAAAACACATATGACCAAATGGGATTCGAACCCGGGTCTTCTGCGTGGCAGCCCAGCACTCTACCACTGAGCTACGCGGTGCTTGAAACTGCGGCAATGCAATTGAAGGCAATGCCATTCTTCACTATCTTAGAGTGTCCTGATCAATAGCTCAAGAGTGATTTTTTTTTGCACGAGGCGAGAAACACCAGCACAGATGGTCCTGTTCAGTATACAGACACAGATCTAAAAATCTAATAGCATCATTGACGGGCAATTCAGTCGTGAACAGCAGCCCAAAGGCATTGTCTTTGAATATAGTCTGTACGTCATGCATTAGGGAAGTACAAGCGTCACTCGGCAGGAAGATTCAAAAGTCATCGACGTAGCGAAATATCCTAATAACTAGACCTTGCACCTCCTTTTCTATCGCGCGATCAACAACAGACAAAAAAAAATATTACTGAGTACAGGCGCCACTTTTGAACCAATGCATATTCCAGATTTTTGCATTTTGCATATTCCGGATTTTGCAATCTTAGGCTTTTGCAGTCGGACAAGGAAGGTTCCTTTGTTGTGCTGTCCGACATGATGTTTTCTGAAAAAGCCGCTTTTGCTATTAATAAGAACTTCAAACCGGTTTCAATCAAATCTGCTCGTGTTAAAAAAGAGGCTCTAACCCTCATGCACAAAATAGGTCTTGAGCGTCTCGCCCCGTCGATTGAAAAAGCAAAAGAGGACACACTCAGCATTTTCTTTAGCGCAAAAACGCATAAAGTCGACATTCCTTTCCGCTCCATTGTCACTGAGCGCCATTCCTGGCAAGAAGTTGTGTCCGGTTACCTTCAAAAGCATCTTTTTTCCCTACGTATAGAAGATCCCTTCATCATACCTAGTTCTAGCCATCTCACTGAGTACCTGTCCTCCCAAAACGCTGGCTCTTGTTAAGTTGCTAGTTTTGATGTAGAAGACCTTTTTTATTCTATGCCTCACGACAAGCTTATGGCTTCAGTAAAACTATGTATAGCCGAAGACAACGACGAACTTGCGTTTAGAAACAAGCGTGGTACAACGACAGAGGCCTTCCTAGAACTGCTCAGTTTCTATCTAAGCGCGGCTTTTATTATATGGGAGGGTGTACCATATGTGCAAAAATCCGGAATATGCATCGGTTCAAAAGTGGCGCCTGTACTCAGTAATATTTTTTTGTCTGTTGTTGATCGCGCGATAGAAAAGGAGGTGCAAGGTCTAGTTAAGATATTTCGCTACGTCGATGACTTTTTAATCTTCCTGCCGAGTGACGCTTGTACTTCCCTAATGCATGACGTACAGAGTATATTCAAAGACAATGCCTTTGGGCTGCTGTTCACGACTGAATTGCCCTTCAATGGTGCTATTAGATTTTTACATCTGTGTCTGTATACTGAACAGGACCATCTGTGCTGGTGTTTCTCGCCACGTGCAAAAAAATCACTCTTGAGCTATTCATCAGGACCCTCTAAGATAGTGAAGAATGGCATTGCCTTCAATTCGCTAAGATCTGCCCTTAACAAGTCTTGTCACCATAAGGTCAAGGCCAGCTTTCAGGAACAGTTGGCGCGGTTAAAAAATGCGGGCTTCCCAAGTTCAACCTTATCATGTATTTCCCTCAGGTTGCTAAAACCTTTGAAGCTATCTGCAGCACGGTCTGGGCAACGGACAAGCTCCACTGATAAGCCCAAGAATTTCGCTGTCATTCCATATGTTCATGGACTTTCACACAGGCTAAAAAAATTGCAAGAGGCTTTGACGTAAATGTTGTGTTCTCCGCTCGCGGTAAGGTTGGGAGAGCATGCGCCGCTGTAGATTGAACGATTACAGGTTCAGCAAAAAAGAATGTGTGCTCCGTTAAGCATCGCACTCGTTTTGTAACGTGTGTGCGTGGTGTTGTTTACAATATCCAATTAACATATGGAAAAGTTTATATAGGACAGACTGGCGCCTGCCTTAACGAGAGGCTCCGCCAACACAGCAACACATTGAAGGGCACACCCACATGACATTTGTCTTCTCAATGTCGCTCATGTGGCTGTAAACCTTTGTTTGATCGTACGCATGTCATCTTCAGGCACATGGATCAAAGATCACGTGAAATCATCGAAGCTTTCCACATCAAGAAAAATCATGGTACTTGCATTTCCGCCCCATCTATCTATCTTCATGATTGTGAAATCAGCCTACTTGAAAAAACGTGACAAGTTCTGCAGCTAAGAAGTTGCGCACGCAGCAAAAATGCTTGTATTTATTCGCTTTCTTTTAATAAAGACGACAGTTGCTAGCTCAGCGCTTGTCCTGTGTCCTCCTTCATCTTGTGTACCGTCTTTTCGCGCTGCTTTTTAAACTATGAAGTTCAACCAACTCGCCCAGTTTTGTACGCTGTAGCAAGCAGAAGCTCAGATCGAAGCAGGTGGTCACGTCTGCGTGGGCTGTGCCACGCTGTTTTGTAACAAGAGTTACCTGTGGCCACATATAAATAAAGGCATATGACATACTCGTACATTCGAAATGGTATTACCATATCACATATCACTGTGCCATATCATGTGCCAAACAAATGTAAATGTCTCAAACTTGTAATTTTAAAAGGATCCTAAACCACCATGAGGTCGAAATTTAGTTGTGGTGTTGCAGCTGTGAACGAGTGCACAAATAACACGTAGCCGTGGGAATTTTTCTATACGCTGCCGTAATGGTAGTCTTACACGTGTTTGATGATACAAGACAGGCCCTCTCTGGTTTCGCTCTTTTTTTTTTGCTATGCTCCATTCGTTGGCTTGTCTCTTCTCCTGGCCGAGTGCTCCTCCTCACTGAGTAAGGAGAAAGAGCGGCCAGCACGTAGACAGGTATTGTGAATGATGAGCAGATGAAAATGTTGACGTAAGGTGAGCACTAAGGGGCAGAACACTGCCGAAAAGCTTAGAGAGTAGAAAAGATTGTTTCTAGGAACTTGTGCGGCACCTGTGACCATAGGTCGGCGAACTCACTCATGAGTCGACTCACTCGGACTCACTCAGACTAAGATCGAGCCATGAGTCTGAGTCTGAGTGAGTCCGGTTGAAGAAAATTTTCGTGAGTGTGAGTGCGAGTGAGTTCGGCTCAGGAAAAATTTGGTGAGTCTGAGTACGAGTGAGTCCAAAGCGCAAGATATATTTCTTGAGTGAGTCTGAGTGAGTTACACCTTCTTCTGCCGACCTATGGTCTTCAGCATTACTATAAGCCTTGCCAGGATCCACGGTTTTACTCAGGTCTACTCACACATATTCCAAAGCAGTGGCGTTCATAAATCATTTCAATATTTATTGATCAGATGCGCGAATTACGTAAGGGGGGGTGCCTTGACCCCCCCCTCTCGTTAACTTCTCCAGGGAAGTTCTAAATAAGTATATCTTACGTTGTCATCCCTTTCACGAAAAATGATCTTACTGGTTTGCGAGCACTCATAAGTCGTATCGAAGGTACATATCAAAAGGCGCCAAGAATATTCCGATTACGTGAGATATTGGTGTTAAAGAGCATTGACAACATGGTTGAAAAGCTAATTCTAGGCTAACGGACTCATGAGTCGACTCACTCAGACTCAGATCGAGCCGTGAGTCTGAGTCTGAGTGAGTCCGGGTGAGTTGTGTTGTAGTGAATTTGAGTCCGAGTGAGACCGGTCGAAGAAAATTTTGGTGAGTGTGAGTCCGAGTGAGTCCGGCTCAGGAAAAGTTTGGTGAGTCTGAGTCTGAGTGAGCCCTGAGCGCAAAATATATTTCATGAGCGAGTCTGAGTGAGCTCCACAAGTTTTGCCGACCTATGCCTGTGACTCATAGTGCTGCTGCACTTGGCATTGTTGACCATGACACTATTCTGAACTGGATGCACGCATTTACCTGAAATGTTGAAAAATTCTTGGAGGTGTTTTAGAGGCCCTTTAGCGGAATTACTGTAAGAATTAGGTTGTGCTGCGCTAGCAGAATCTGTTCACAATAAATCAGTCGGAACGACATGTGAAATTTAGAAAAGTTTCACAGAAAACTTAGAAGGCTTAGTGATTATCCGTTGCATGAGAGCCCTGCTCATGAGACATCATCCGTGTAAGCAGTGTAAGATAGTCCAGTAAGGTGCTTTCTTGCATGTTATAATCAGAGGGGTTTTCAAACAAACTGTTGTCACTTTGCCCTGTATTGCTGAAAATTGCTTAAACTAGGCGTAACGCAGGAATCACTTTATGCCTCTTGCTTTTAGGCGAATGGTGTACCTGCCCAGTCGATGTAAGTTGATTTGGATAAATTTATAAATGCTCTAAAAACTTTGTTGACTCTACAGCTGGTGTATGTCTAAAATATATCATGGTAGACGTGAACGCACTTGGTGACATGGTTGATTAATTCATAATGTGACAAAAATAATACTACTTAGTATTACAGGCTGCATACACTTACATGTCTCACAATGTGTGATTTCGAAAGCATGGTAAAAGCGTGTGTACGAGTTTTTGTTGCACTCTAATTCTGACCGCACTCACTATGTTGGAACAAATAGCTTTTGCTCTTTTAAAGTCGTTGCATTACTTGATGGTCAAAAGAAGTATCAATAGCATATCCTTCCTTTCTCAACCCACTCATCACTCTGAAACACTCAATCCCGTTCATCTTAACTGTGTATGACTCGGTCCCTTCTTCGCAAGTTGTTTTGCGTGCGTGCGTTCGTGTACGTGTGTGTAGGTAGAAGGAAGGGCACCCCATGTGTCACAGATTTTCTGTTTTGTTACAAAAGTTACCTCATAATCTGGAGCGACTAACAGAATGCACCAGTGTCAGAGTTGGCTCTTTCTTGTAGTCCATACTACTGAAACGGCGGCACAAGGGAAGACGAATGCACACGAAAAAAACAGGACACGAAACACAAGCGCGGCGCTTGTGTTTCGTGTCCTCTTTTTTTCGTGTGCATTCGTCTTCCCTTGTGTCGCTGTTTCAGTAGTATGAATTCATACCAACTTGCCCATTTGTCAGTCCTTCCTTCTTGTAGCGCATGCAACTAAGATATGTTTTGAAGAATCAGTCATTCTGCCACTTGCCTAAGGAATGGCAACAGGAAGTGGTGCTAGATGCACTTAGTTAGCTTCGAATTGAGCAATCTTGAATTCCATTTTCATACAACAATACATGGGCTAGACATCACAGGCTTTAATGACATGAAGGACATGCCGCGAGCAAGGCTATAAAATAAAAATTGCATAAGGATGAGGCGAAAACAGCGCGCTCTGGATGAGGACAGACAGAGGGAGCACAGGGTACAGGTGCTGTTCCCTCTGTCCAACCTGGTCAAGTGGGCGCTGTTTTCGCCTCGTTATGATCAACCAACTATCTCGAGATGGGTTCCTCTAGTGCACAAGGATGTTCAACAGAAAGCTAAGTTCAGTTTAAGAATATTTGGCTCGAGGTCTGCGTGTGACCATTAAGCAGGACACCCGTTTAACATATTGACATGGCTCAAAGCATAAAGCAATTAAAGTGACTGACAATCAATTTTTATGGTAGCTGTTTTCTTTAGTGCAATGGAAAGCTTACTGTTCATCAAAGTTTCTAATCATGGAATGAATCAAGGGAACTTATAGGGCTCGTTTCTTTTCGTTTGACATGACCTTAATGAAAACACGGAATAGTAGGTAACACAGAATGTGCCGTGAAACATGTAAAGAATTTTTGGATCTCTGGCTGCAATGAAGTTGTGTCACGCAACACAGGGTGCAAACAGTGGGAGGTGAGCACGACCGCATTACATGTTTGCGCACTGCAGTTTGCTGCGCATCCATGCATTTTCACGCATGGGCAGCAGCTCGATATGTCCCACAGTTTGCGACGACAGCAGCCCTGCTTTTCAGTGCCAACTCCTGCTCGTAAGCACTGCAGAATTCAGTGAAGATGGGTGGTAGTATAGTTATATACTGTAATTCTGAGCAGTAATTATGGTGAACATAAAAGCATCAGACTATGTACAATACACGTAAGGACTCCGTAGTGCAGTATCGGGACTCTTCTACTAGGCTGCGTGGCAAACTGATTTTTAGGACCTTTAAACACACAGATGCACTGCAGTTCACGGTCTATTTCCACCTAGATCTAATGACACATTCTGGCCAGTTGTCGGTCCCTTTAATGAGCAAATTTTTATCAAGATTGTGAGCTGAACAAGTTGGTTGGTGCTGATGATGAATTTTGTGCATTGCTCATGAGTAGGACGACAGACAGCGTCTCGTGTGCTTGAGTGGACGGTGTCTTGTGAGCTTTATCCATATGTTGTCCTCCTTGTGAGCGCTGCACGAAACTGATCAGGAAATCTTTGCATATATTTCAGTATAGTTGCACCATCAGTGTCAGCACAAGCCATTCTATTAAAGAAGCTGCCCAGAGCATCCAGCTAATGTTGTTTCCCTGTGCAACTGGAATTGTGGTAATGCTGGGTGACATTTTTTTACATAGAGTACATAATAAACTTGCATCTTCAAAGTGCAGCTTCAGATGGATTGTAAATAAAGTTTGCAAATGCAAGGCCTTAAGTTTAAGAAGGGATGCCTCAATGTGCCACGAGAAAATGTGTGTTTTCTTCTGATGCGGAACTTGCGATATCGTAATTTACAATTCTAAAGACCTCATCTACGACTTTGCGCAGGTTGACCTTAAGCAGAAAACCAGAAGCGGCAATAGGCTCCAGAAACAACCGAGGACCCCCAAGCTCCCTGTGACACACAGGAAGGGTGCTGTGAGACATTGAAAACCAGCGCCAAGAGTGCATTACCAGTGCACTATGCTGCTGTTTGATCACGGAGGAAGAAGGTAACCTTGCCCAGAGGAACTTCATGCTCTGAAGTGTGAGTGCCTCAGTGGTTTTGTTTTTGTCCTGCCACATGTGAAGAAATGCGACAGATTCAGCTGGGGTGGCTAGAAGGAATAGGGGTGACAAGTGTGGACATTTATTTAGCCAGCTAGTGTGAACTTTAGCACTGGTCCTGTTAGTGGCCCCAAGTGGTGCTGCTTTTCAGAAGTTGCAAAATCATTGTGGCTACCGCCGCAGATTACTGTAGCTTCATTGAAGCCATAGCGCTAAACAGACAGGGAGCACAGAAAGAGGACGGGACGTCCTCTTTCTGTGGTCCCTGTCTGTTTAGCGCTATGGCTTCAATGAACGTTACAAACCAACTAGCCCAAAAGTCTGTTCTACTGTAGCTTCGTCACCTGGGTAAATGTACAGATGCATCAGGGAATATTAGCCGTGTGAGTTTTTTCTAGAACTGAATGCTGCTAAAATTTTGCATTATGCTTGAGTTGTGTTCCAGACGTGAGAGTCTTAAGAAGCTCGCCATAGAATAAATGCTGCTGTTTTACTTACGCGAGGCCCTACATGTGGGCTTGTGCTTGTTATCATAAGCACCTCGGTTGGGTGCGTATGACTATTTTAAACAGGCATAGCAAAAATTAGGGTGGACGGTCGTTTTGCAGTTGTCATGTTTCTCGCAGTATTCTAGCTGTGAGAGTGTTGTGCACTGCGTCAGCAATCTGGTTCGTGTGCATGGTACAAGATAGTTACACAATTGCAGGGTATTTCAAGTGCCATATTGTGGTTTAACAGGCCAGGAAACGACAGATTTTTGATGGACACAGTTCCTTGATCTGATATACACAATAGATCACTGAAATTTTTGCACGTATTGGTCGATGTAAGCTCACATCAGTTTTGTGACAGAGACTGGCATAAAAAATATAGAAGTAAACAATTTTTTTTATCGTAGCCATTTCAAATGTCTCTTGTTGTATAGAATGTCCTCGCCGCATTTTATGGTCTTGAATCTGAGGTTACAATATTCGGTGTTGTAGTTTTTCTTCTTATGGTGGTTAAGGTTAACCATATTTTGCGCATATTGTGCTTACATCAAGACTGCAGTAATAATTCTATTAACCAAATTTTTCTTTGTTCTTCCCTTGTAACGCACGGTCTTAACTTCCTGTCCTGCGATCGCAGCTAGGTTGCGAGATGCCCGTTGCTTTGCTTTACTTTGAGCTTTTTTTCCCACAAGTCCAGTTTGCAAGTTGCAGTCTCTCATTGTACTCGAGCAGGGCGTTGTTCCATGTAGTTTCTCTTACAGCAACATAGATGAGCTGTACAGTAGAACACCACTAATATGTTTTTGAAGGGACCGTGAGAAATAAATATTAGAGCCAGGAAATGCAAGAGCTAAAAAGCTGGAAAAGCGGAAAAATGTTTAGTGACGCAGTATTTTCTTGAATGCACACGCTTAAAATCATTGTGCAAAATTAATTGTCTTGTGCTCATGCCCAAGCAACCCGAAACCTTTTTCGACTACCTGCAGTGTCGTATCCTTTGAATAAATTTAGTGGCATCCTGGCCAATCAAATACCTCACGAAAGTGGAAGTACCCCTGAAAGCAATCGTTGAAGAAAATTACCCCTGCTCCATCAAGTCCTAAGCTTCGTCACTGGTACACGCATTGGCGCGCACTCGGCTATGATCTTGTTGACGAATAAAACTGCATAGCTAAGTGACATTATCCGCAGAAATCTAATCAATGTATCCGATTCTTTTGCCACCAACATTTATAGGCATTAAAGAACTAAGCACACGCCACACTACCAGCTCAAGCAACAATCCGACAGCAACTGCGACCATGAACTGAAAAATAACGATGATGAGTCCACGCCAATGGGACAGTGGAAACAAACGTCAGCCTCGAAGGCCTTACTTTCGTAAGCACAACGAACATGTTGTACATCACTACTGCCATCTTTTCATTACGATCTCAAAGGCTATGCTTTTGTTCATGGCAACCAAAATTTGTTATGCGTGTCATTTGCCCCGCTCATGCGGCTAAACAGTCAAGTCAGGCCAAGTGGCGTGAAAATTCAACATTACCGCTCACTTCTGTGGTCGCTTCATTGGCTTGTAATGCACTTCATGGCGTATCTATAGGAATGTTTCTACAATACATTCAATCCTGTGGGAGCTTTGCTGGGACGGGCGGAAAATGGCGTAATAGGAGGAAAGTGAGGAACTTGACTGGTGGGTTCTGCTGTACCTCGAAACAAAAAACAATGTGGCTGCATGGAGATATGCGCAAACAAGCACAGATACATTGTCAGTGCTCTCACCTGCTCAACCTTTGCGTTGCCCCGTGTAGTGCATGAATCGATGACACATGGCTTTGCTATAGCAAACCTGCCTATGTGGCATGATCGTCGGCAGGATTTTCTCTTGGGGGGAGCAAACCAGTGTTGTATCATGGCTGGGGGAGGGGGAGAGCACTGGTCTAGCTTGGGTGAGGGCAAGTGCGGGTACGGCTTGACGGGTCAGGTGCCCCTTTTGCACCCCCCTGCCGACGTCCATGCTATGTGGTGCAGGATTGTACAATGTATTGAATTTTTTTTCAGTTCAGTGTGATCACGGGCTCATCAGTCTTGCGATAGCTGCTTTCTATCATCACACATGATAACATAAAGGTTGCATTTGGCTCCTAGTATATCGGTACATGGCTCTGGTCTTGAACTTCCCAAAATAAATGTCGGTTTGCTGCTGTTAATGGTAACGAATTTATCCAATATGAAAACGGCAGATTAGCAAAGCATTCAAAGTAGGAGAACACTTCATTAATTGGATCGCTTGCTGCTACAGCGTCAATGCACCAATTGCTGTCGCAAAAGCCGATAAAACGTTTACGTACATTGTGAATGTTGTCAGACTGACTTTTTCTTCCTTTGCTATGCAGCCATTTTATGTAAGGATGGCAGTAACAGAAATGTGATAGTTTGAGCTTTGGAACGATAAAAAGATGGCAGCGGGAAAGACGACAGATGCCTCGATGCACTTTCGTTTTTGGGCAATTTCGAAATCATTTCATTGTTAGCAGCGACTGAATTAAACCCTCATCCCCAAGCTAAGGCCTGGAAACAACCCAGAAGCAACGAGAGTAGTTTTCAGAATCGTGCAGTTTCACTGTTTCAAGGCTTGGGTGGCCTAGTTTAGTGCAAGCTTCACCAATTTTTTTGTTTGAGAGTCAACCAACAGATTTTTTTTCAGGCACAGTGCATTTTCAGCTAAATGGTTTGACACAAACTACCTAGATAAAAAACAGCATATTGTCAAGGGGTCATGACGTTGACGAAGGAAGCATTGGCCTGTCTAAGAGAAACTCGTTATTTGGCCAAAATGGTGGCCTGGGAAAGGAAAGTCAAATTACAAGCAATGCACACTGTGCACTTATAGCGGCGAACAGAGAGTCGGCCGTCGATAATCTGATCATCATTGGGACACGCCGTCTTTTGTACATCACGCATAGAACTTTCCAGCCTTATCACTGGTGGTCGCGCAAGCTCTAGAATAAGCTTGACTGTTCGCATCCAGCGTGCAATTTTAACAAAACAATCTAGTACTATAGCGAAGCTTCTCGAACATCCATGCAGCCACATTGTTTTTTGTTTCGAGGTACACCAGAACCCACTAGTCAAGTTCCTCTGCGCCGAGCGTTGCTGACAGTCTTTTGTGCGTGTAAGCTGAATGCAGCAAAATTGAAACAAGAAACGCGCGTGGCAATATATGGAGGCTAATACAAAGGGAATGAAGATGATGAAGAGGGCTGCTTCCTTTTTTTTCTTGTAATTTTTGTGATCCTTTGCTTATGTGCTGTCCTTTTTGTGGTCAAGTTCATGCAAAGTATAGTGAACGTAGGCCTTAAAAACAAATTTTAGCAATGGTGAGCCTGACTCTTTGGTTATAATCCTGGTAGCCATTGTAAAAATTGAGATTTGCAACTTTGTTGTTCTCTCGTAGATTTTATCCTGCATAATGATACTCTGAAGTCTGAGTCAATTTTGTTATAAAAAAAGAGCTGCGGTCATGATGTGTCACTTTGTAAAGAGTCGTTCATTTTTACTGCACGTTTCACATTCTTAATAGTGCAGTTATTTTAAATATCGGTATTTAAAATATGTACTGTATGTACTGCGGCTTTAATACTTTTACAGATAGCACATGCACCTAACTCTCCTGTTGGCAGTTTATTTCAATGACTCTGCTCACATACCTTGCTCCCCTATTTCTGTTCGGGTGACCTATAGTAGTCTGGGTAGCACATATTTCTAATGGCAGCTGCACGATCCTGCCTGTTTTCATGCTGATTTTTCGCCTTCGGAAGTTGCAGCATTTCACATTACAAAGTTGTTCAAGATGCCATTACTGCACACAAAGTGCAAAGTGTAAAGGCAGTAAATGTACATGTACACACTAAAAATGTACATTGAGGGCTTTTACTGGCAGTTCTTAAAATTTTATTTAGTATACAGGAAGCATTTATTTCACGATTTGATGTAATGAGATTTCACTGGATTTATTATACCATTCAAAATAGTAAAAACCACCTAGTTAGTTTCCATGCGATAAGCATGCCGTTGCGTTTTCTTGCGTGCAGCAGAGCTCACTTGTGCACTTTTGTCTTCTAAGACTGCGTGTTATTATTATGTGAACTAAGCTGCTTACATGGGTGTCTGACATCATATTTGTTTATCATTTATATATTCAGGTGCCTGTGAAGAACATGTCAAGGCGCATGGCAGTGACGTCCCGGATGCACAGCGCTACCGGAGCCTCAACCAGCATTTGGCCGATCTTCTCAAGGTGTTGAAGAGATCAGCACAACACCACACCTTCACAAACAAAGCCGGGATCACTATTTATTTATAAAGATTTTGTTTCTAAATTGCTGTTGTTGCACTATGTTTTGTGCCACCATTCTGTGGGTGACATACAACTCATGAAATGACTGTGCAGGGTCACCTCATTTGAGTACCGTCCACACTGAGGAATGGCTATCGACACAGGTAGAGCGTACGAATATAAAAAAGAAATTTTAGCCATTGAAGCAGGGCTAGCTGCTTTCGATGTGCATATAAATGTTTTCCTTGTGCATTTACTGATTTTATTAAATTCTGTGTGTTACATAAAATACGGCGTTATTTTGTTGCAATGTGACCACAGCTTATCATGTCTAGCATGTTAATAATGAAGCTTCTTAACATATTCTTTTTTTTAAAAGCTTATTTTATTCACGCATCAAGACTATTCTAGAAAGATACCAATCTTTCATTTCCTTATCGTGCAACTTTAAGAAATATTGTGACAAATTTTACGCAGCACTGCTTTTACATAAGACGTGGATGTCCATTCAATTTCCACGTTACGTTGCTCTCCACCAGATTCGGACGTCGATTTCATTTCCGCATAATTAATACGGCTTTCTATAAGATACGGATAGCCGCATGATTTCCGCATTTTACGGCTTTCCCCATGATTTCCACATTATACGGCTTTCCGCATGATACGGCTTTCCATAAAATGCAGCTTTCCGCATGATTTCCGCATAATACGGCTTCCGCATTCTAATAATTCCGTATCAACGGTTTCCGTACATATGGAACGTTTCAGTAGGGTACCTAAGGGCAACACGGAGCGGTTCATCTCACAGTTCACTGGTGAGACTTTGCGTAAAATCTTGTAGGGACCTTCCATGACGGAACTCAGTTTGCCTTTGTTGGGATGCCATGGTGTCTCGTAAAGGACGAAGTCACCAATTTGGAACTAAATCGGAAGAAATTTCTTACCATAGATTACTTTGTTCTTATAGTGGTAGGCGATAGATTTACTAAAGGAGCACTGACACAAAAAACTTCCCCATCTCCCGCTAAAGGGAACCATGTGTGGATGCGAAGCAGCGGGGAGATGGTTAGCTTCAGTGGGAGAAACGTCGCCGCTCTCGTTTCGCGGCAGCGGCCTGGGCGCTTATCGCGGCTGCACAGGAGAGAGAATGAGGCGCGCTCCGTCTTTTGCATACCGCGGAACTACCCAGCGGAGTATGCAGCTGTCGCACCACTTGTCATGCGCGCCGCTCCGTAGAGGATTCCTAGAGGAGAGATCGGGGGGGAACCGTAGGAGAGGAGAGAGAGGGGACGCGCATGCGCTGTGGGGATGCGGGCTCCGTAGAGTAAAGGATTCCCAGAGTAGAGAAAGGGGGGTGAACGTAGGAGAGAGGACGCGCGTGCTCTGTGGGGATGTCGGACGCGGGCGCCGCTCCGTAGAGTAGAGGATTCCTAGAGTAGAGAAAGGGGGTGAGCGTAGGAGAGGAGACAGAGGGGACGCACATGCGCTGTGGTGGTGTGGGACGCGGGAAGGAGGGACGGACTAAGCCACCCCCCCAAACACATGCAAGCAAGATCAAGGAATGGAGACAACCTGGGCGACAGACACCACCTGCCTAGCCATTGCTAAGCAGCCTCTCTGTGCTCTCGGCCATGACTGTGGTGACTGTAGTGGTGGTTGACGGCCTTATATTGTACTACAGTGTTCTGGTTCGCATAGTAGGTACTTCCCTGCTTCATGAAAGTGGCCGGACGTGGGACGCGGGAAGGACGCGGGACGCGGGAGGGACGGACATAGCCCCGAGCATAAGATGCTTCGCATCTAAAAAATTTCGCCATCTCCCGCTAAAGGGAACCATATGTGGATGTAAAGAAAAGGGGAGATAATGAGCTTGAGCGGGAGGAACGTCGCCGCTCTCATTTCACGGCAGTGGTCCGGGCGCTCATCGCGGCGCTGCACAGGAGAGAGAATGAGGCGCGCGTGCTCCGTCATTTTTATACCGCGGAACTACCGTGGCGCCCCCCAGCGGAGTATACAGCTGTCACACCACCTGTCGTGCGCGCCGCTCCATAGAGGATATATAGGTGATTCTGTTGAGAAATAGGAAGGGGGGTTCGGTGTGCACGATAACTGTCTCTCGAAGAGGACACCTCAACTAGACGACAGGACGGGGGGGACCGTAGGAGAGGAGAGAGACGGGGAGGGGACGTACATGCGCTGTTGGGGTGTGGGACGCGGGAGCCGCTCCGTAGAGTAGAGGAATCCTAGAGAAGAGAGGAGGAGGGGACGCGCATGTGCTGTGGGTGTGTGGGACGCCGGAGCCGCTCCGTAGAGTAGAGGATTCCTAGAGGAGAGATGGGGGGAGAGGACGCG
Organism: Rhipicephalus appendiculatus; assembly: GCA_030522465.1. NCBI lineage: Eukaryota > Metazoa > Arthropoda > Arachnida > Ixodida > Ixodidae > Rhipicephalus > Rhipicephalus appendiculatus. Next base: position 13,857 of record JALIZH010010883.1, on the reverse strand, counting down.
CTGTGGGGATGTGGGACGCGGGCGCCGCTCCGTAGAGTAGATGATTCCAAGAGTAGAGAATGGGGGTGAGCGTAGGAGAGGATAGGGGAGGGGACGCGCATGCGGTGGTCTGGGACGCGGGAAGGAGGGACGGACTAAGCCCCCTCCAAACACATGCAAGCAAGATCAAGGAATGGGGTCAACCTGGGCGACAGACACCACCTGCCTAGCCATTGCTAAGCAGCCTCTCTGTGCTCTCGGCCATGACTCTGATGACTGTGATAGTGCTTGATGGCCTTCATATTACTACAGTGTTCTGGTTCGCATAATGGGTGCTTTCCTACTTCATGAAAGTGGCCGGAGGCGGGACGGCGGACGCGGGAAGGACGGACAGAGCCTTGAGCATAAGATGCTTCGCATCTAAAATTCTGCACTTTGTTTTTTTTTGCAATAGGTAGTTTATGACCTACTTATCACGGCTGGAAACCTGGTTTGCGCGATTGCGCGACGGTTATCTATTTAGAGACGTTTTTAGAGCGCCCAGTCGCAGTTTCGGTTTCAAAGAGCACCGAGCTAGGCAGGAGCAGTTCCGGTGGCAACATAAACGCAGCTGGCTACGTGACCACGCCAAACTGTGACGTCGGCGCCGCGCTGACAGCCAGCACAGCCAGCACACGCAAAGCCGCAGGCAAGGAGGAAGGAATCGCAGGCAGCGCAAGCGCAAGGCGTGTGCCAGCAACCAGCCAACACAAACTCGTGACGTAGTTTGTTTACATTGCCACTGTGTTGATGTCGGCGTCGCGGAGGGCTCCGCATCTCGCTCAGTCGCGCGGCATGCACTTTAATATAGGTTTTAAATATGTTCTCGGCTATATTTGCCCTTGATCTCGCCTTGGTAATTATGTGTCAGTGCTCCTTTGACAGCAACTTTCCGCGCTTCTTCCACCGTTTGTTCTGGCCGTTTAAGCACACATCGATAAGATGGAATTCCATACATCAGAAAGCATGGTGCGTAGCCGGTAACTTCCTGAGGCGTATTGTTGGATTCGTCTATTATCTCCGACGGCAGCTTAGTCCAACACTTCTGTGGCTCGTCATAGATCTTGCACTTAAGTCTGGTTACGATGGTCTTGTTTGTCCGCTCGTTCATACCATTGTATTGCGGATGATGAAATGAGGTGAAGAGTTGGTGTATTCGGTTATGTTTTAGAAACTGTTTAAATATTCCTGCACTGAATCCTGTTCCACGATCTGAAAGGAAGTTCCGTGGTTTTCCGGCAGCAAAAATGGTTTTTCAGCATGAGATGTAGGCGTCGCTCTTCTCACTTTTATGGGCGAATGCCCATACGTAGCGAGTAGCATGGTCAATAACCAAGTGGATAAACCTTTTAAATGCGAAGCATTTCTTTGTGTACTGTAAGCACTTTTGCATTTATATCTACGTACCTATATATCTATCTATCTATCTAGCCGCCTATGTCTGGGGGTTCTGCTGATTGCCTCCTTAGCGTGGTGTAGACCAAAATTTGTATGGGAGGGTAAGACGTATTCACGATAATGTCTGGCTACTCATGACATGAATAACATGAAAATCCTGTCGCATACGTAGTCAAACCCTTTCCTTCAGACACGTGTGGCACATACCCGTATACCACGGGCCACGGTATGCGGGTATGCGCCGCAGGTGTTTGACAATTTATATCTACCCAGGAACGGCGAGGACAGACATCAGTAATTTAAATGCGAGAGCGTTAAGAAAAGCTGACGTCACCAGCATTGACCCGACGAATGGAAATAATAAATATCAGGGTCCCAGCCGGAATCGAACCCATGTATTCTGCGTGGCAATCAAGTATTCTACCGCAGAGCCATGCCAGGTCTCGTAACTGCTTTGTAAAAAGACCCTACACAAGCTTAATGTTGGTGAAACGTCAATTGTGGTTGCAGTGCAGGTTATCTAACTTTATAGACATTACATATGTGGTCCTATGAGGCAGGCGTCATGTCGATGTTAATGTCGATTGTATACTTAAGCGCCATACACTGTAGTAGGTCCACGAAGCACTATCCAGGGCTACCATCCTCACAAGCACAAGTGCTACATATCAGCTTACCGCTTCTGGTGTTGGTAATGCCCATGTTTCTGTTGGCATCGTTTCGCAACTGAAAATAACTGGTTATATGAAACATGTGCGACTGTTGAACATATGCCTGTACGTACAACATTTGTACATATCTTTAACGTCATTTCGTAACGTGTCACTAAATATAAAAATTACAAGCCAGTCACCTTGCCTCCCCATGCTTCGCATAACATCGACTCCCATGGTACTTGGGATCTGCCAAATTTTTTTGACGAGCCATATCCACAAAATCCTCCAATGGTGTCCATCGCAAAAAGGTCAAAAGGCTCTTAAGCAGGAGGCAGGGAATTGAAGTGTCCCATAGTTCTTTGTTTTCGTCTTGCATCTCTGGCATATATCACAATGCCGAATGTAGGTGGGAACATCGGTTACCATATCCGGCCAATAATATTGCGGCGACAAGAGTGATAGTGTCTTCTTCACTCCGACATGCCCAAAATGTTGATGTGCGTTCTTAAGAAGCTTGGGCGTAGTTCATGGGGCACATAGATCTTCCTTAGTGCTTTTCTTTTGACGATGACTACGTTGTTTTCCAATGAATACGTTCCTTTTGGGTGCTCATTGCTGCATCGTTGATGTTCATCGTGGGACAGATGTTGAACTATTGGGGCTCTGGAGAGTGCATCTGATTCGACGTGGCTTATGCCCTTTTGATGTTTGATGTTTACTTCATACATCGATAGTTGCAACGACCACCGGAAGAGACGACCTTTAGGATTCTTAATATGCTTCAGCCACTGTAGTGCAGAGTGATCCGTTACAACAGTGAATGGCTTTCCGTGAAGGTAGCAATGCCATTTATCAATGGCATCTATAATGTCAAGGCATTCTCTTTCTGTAATATCATTATTGACCTCGTGCTTAAGTAGAAAGGATGTAAGAATGGGCTTGTTGGTGGTGATGCATGGTGACACCTAAGGCGCACGAAAAAACACGGACGTGGACAGAAGCGTGCGACCAACCTTTTCGGGAATTGAAGGAGCGCATAACTGGAGAACCGGTGCTTCACATATACGACACTTGGAGACCATGTACTGTGTACTGTGATGCGTCTGGCGAAGGCATTGGTGCAGTGATGAAGCAACCTGACGACAAAGGCAAAGAACACCCCGTTGCCTATTACTCCCGCAAACTACTTAAGCATGCATGGTGAAACTTAAGGCGCACGAAGAAACACGGATGAAGAAAAGAGACGACAGGACGAAGCGCATCGTCCTGTCGTCTCTTTTCTTCGTCCGTGTTTTTTCGTGCGCCTTAAGTTTCACCATGCGTGCTTAAGTAGTTTGCGGGAGTAATAGGCAACGGGGTGTTCTTTGCCATTGTCGTCAGGTTGCTTCATCACTGCACCAATGCCTTCACCAGATTCATCACAGTACGCAGTACATGGTCTCGAAGTGTCGTATATGTGAAGCACCGGTTCTCCAGTTACGCGCTCCTTCAATTCCCGAAAAGGTTGGTCGCATGCTTCTGTCCACGTCCACTTGCTTCCTTTGTGGAGTAGTTTCGTGAGTGGGAGAGCGATGTCGCGGAAATGAGGGATGTACTGACGGTAAGTGTTTACAGAGTCCAGGAAACGCTGGAGGTATTTCTCTCGTTTAGGTGTCGCAAATTTGAGTATTACAGCCACGTTACTTTGCTTAGGTGTCACTATTCCTTGTGAAATTTTGTGGCCCAAGTATTCAATGCTGGATCTTGCAAAGTGGCACTTTTTCCGTTTCAGTTTTACGTTCTCGTCTTTAAGAGCTTTCAACAGTGCCTCGAGGTGTCGTTTTTTCTCGTCGTAGTAGTCCTGGATGGTCTGCCCTCCATTTAGCCGGTAGTGGATGAAGAGACGGAAGGCATCTCCGTCGGTCGTAGCAAAGCGGTATCGCATGTCACGCTTTATATCATCCCATGTCTCGACGTTGCCGAAAATCTCTGTCAGGTACCACTTGAACGCTTCCCCTTCGATGTATTCGCTGAAGTGACTGACCCGATCGTGGTGTGTCCACGATGCCTCGGTCGCCTTCGTGTCGAAAAGGAGCAGCCACTTGTCGACGGGGACGTCTTCTGGTGTTCCCTTGTACTTCAGTATGTTGAGTGGAGGCTTTGGCTTAGCCATGGCAGGTTGCTGAGGTTGATCCTGTTGACTTGTGTGAGAACAGAGATAGTCATATTTCGTTCGTACATAATGGCAGCAAACGTTAATGATTTGCAACTGTTTCTTGCCTACTTGTCACATGTCTGGTGCTAAAGGTGCCTATATATATGTATGTAACGTATGAACAAGGCGATGGTAGGAGAAGCCGACGAAGAAGCGCGCGTGCATTAGAATAAATGGATGCCATCTGAACCACGACGTATCTCTGTTCTCTAACGTCACACAAGTCGATAGGATGGACCTCATCAACCGTCCATGGCTAGGCCAAAGCCTCCACTCAACATACCGAAGTACAAGTGAACACCAGAAGACGTCCCCGTCGACAAGTGGCTAATCCTTTTCGACACGAAGGCGACCGAGGCATCGCGGAACAGGATTCACTGCAGCAAAATTTAAACAGTTTCTAAAACATAACCGAATACATCAGCTCTTCACCTCATGTCATCATTCGCAATGCAATGGTATGAACGAGCGGACAAACCAGACCATCGTAACCAGACTTAAGTGCAAGATCAATGACGAGCCACAGAAGTGTTGGACTAAGCTGCTGTCGGAGGTAATAGACGAATACAACAGAACGCCTCACGAAGTTACCGGCTACGCACCGTCCTTCCTGATGTATGGAATTCCATCTTATCCAACTATACTGAAACGGCGAGAACAAACTGTGGAAGAAGCGCGGTAAGCTGCTGTTAATAATTCTGTCGCCTTCCACAATAAGAACCAAGTTATCTATGATAAGAAATTTCTTCCGATTGAGTTCCAAGTCGGTGACTTTGTCCTGTACGAGACACCATGGCATCCTAACAACGGCAAACAGAGTTCCGTCATAGAAGGTCCCTACAAGATTCTACGCGAAGTCTCAGCAGTGAACTATGAGATAAACCGTTCCGTGTTGCCCTTAGGTAGGAACTCTGACATTGCTCATGTTAGCAAATTACGACGTTATTTTGTACCTTCTGAACTGCGACTTTCTTGAGGGGAGGGGGGAAGAGTGTAACGTGTGAACAAGGCAATGGTAGGAGTAGCCGACGAGGAAGCAGTGCGCGTGCATTAGAATAAATGGATTGCATCTGAACCACGACGTATCTCTGTTCTCTAACGTCACACACACACACACACACACACACACACACATATATATATATATATATATATATATATATATGTATATATATATATATATATATATATATATATATATATATATATATATATATATATATATATATATATATATATATATATATATATATATATATATATATACCGGTATATAGATAAAGAAGGCACGAAGAAAAATAAATCAGAAGAAAAAAAATTCTAGGGCACCCGACCGAGTATTCGAACCAGCGACACATCGCACCACGCTGACCCCTTACCCACTCCCCGTGCGTGGGCCGGAATAATAATGGCAAGTTATTTATGCACACTGTTATATCGTGCATAATAACTGACAGCATAAACGGAGACATCGCTGTTTATTCCATCTTCTTCCTTCTCTGTGCGGCGGCCGCCCAGCGCGAGCTATCTCAAAGCGCCGTAGTCAATAGCGACGCTTTATATAACATATCCCCTCTCGCGAAAAAAAAAACAGAAAAAAACGGAAAAAAAACATTACTGTCTAACATAGTCCTTCAACTTCTTCGGAGTCTTCTTCTTACACGTGCTTCTTCTTACGCGCGCATCACAACCTGACAGTTCGGGTGAAACTTGCGTGCTCTCTGCAGCACATGATCCATGCTCTGCATTTTCATGGCTATCCGCCCCTGGTGAGTCAGGTTTTGATGCACTAAATGACTGATTAGATGCTGGTGACCAGATCATAAGAGCAGAGGTGCCGGATTTCATTTTCTTGACAGCTCCGTGGTGAACTGCGGCTAACTTGGATGCGTTGCACACTCACCCATCTTCCAAAAGGTACGAGGCCGGTAACCGTTTTTCAATAATCTTCTTGGGCGCGGAGAATTTTTGAGAGTGAGATGGCGGTTGTAGCCCCGAAATACACATCGTAGAAGACTACAGGCAAGAGATGAAGGATGAGGTTCAAGCCGGTAGCACATGGGCTGGTGAATCTTCGTCGCCAAAATATGTTATATCGTACATAAAAAAAATTGAAGGGCACTTTGTACATTCCAAAGTGTGTTCGGCGAAAGCGTGTGGCCATTCCACTGACGGAAAGACGGACGGAAAGACCGACGGACGGACAGACGGACGGACGGACGGACCGACAGACATCCGGACGGATGGACGGACGGACAGACGGACGGACAGACGGACATCCGGACGGACATCCGGACGGACGCACATCCTAATGGACGGACATCCGGATGGACGGACGGACGGACGGACATCCGGACGGACATCCAGACGGACGGACACCGGACGGACGGACGGACATCCGGATGGACGGACGGACAGACGGACATCCGGACGGACGGACGGACAGACGGACATCCAAACGGACGGACGGACGGACATCCGGACGGACGGACCGACAGACGGACATCCGGACGGACGGACGGACGGACATCCGGATGGACGGACATCCGGACGGACGGACACCGGACGGACGGACGGACGGATGGACGGACAGACATCCGGACGGACGGACACCGGACGCCGGACGGACACCGGACGGACGTGAGCATGAGACATTAAAGGCTTTCGCCTTAAAATTGAAGAACACTTTGTGCATTCTAAAGTGTGTTCGGCGAAAGTGTGTGGCCGTTCCACTGACTATGTCATGTCTTTTTTTTCTTACACTCTTAGTGCGATAACACACAAAGCGAATGTGTGCGTGTCTTCTTTTTTAATTTTTTACCGCGAGTCGCAGCGAGACGCGAGACTAATCTTCCTCCGTTCGCATGCGTTAGTATTTTCTCGCGCTTTGTGCATCGTGCAAACGCCATAGCGTTCCAGCGCTTAAATTGACGGGCCCTTTGTAAATTCGAAGGTGTATTCCGTGAACGCCTGTGTCCATTGAGACCGCTTCGGTCAGAATGATTGCAAACGCTGGGCACAGCGAAGCTACGCAAGCAAAGAGCGAGCGCTGTAGAGTCCGACGAGACCGGCGTCCGTTTGCGCATCCCGGCGGCCACCTGGCTCCGTGCCAGAGCTCGGATGGACGGAACGGACGGACGGACGGACGGACGGACAGACGGACGGACGGACGGACGGACACCGGACGGATGGATGGACGGAAGGACAGACAGACAGACGGACGGACGGGCACCGGACCGACAGACGGACGGACAGACGGACACCGGAAGGACGGACGGACGGACAGACGGACGGACACCGGAAGGACGGACGGACGGACAGACGGACGGACGGACACTGGACGGACGGACGGACGGACGGACGGACAGACAGACAGACAGACAGACAGACAGACGGACGGACGGACGGACAGACGGACGGACGGACACTGGACGGACGGACACCAAACGGACGGATGGACGGAGAGACGGACGCACGGACGGACGGACAGACGGACGCACGGACACCGGACGGACGGACGGACACCGGACGGACGGACACTGGACGTACGGACGGATGGACGGACGGACACCGGACGGACGGACGAACCGACAGAGAGACGGACGGACGGACGGACGGACGGACGGACGGACGGACGGACACCGGACGCCGGACGGACGTGAGCATGAGACATTAAAGGCTTTCGCCTTAATAACTGACAGCATAAACGGGACATCGCTGTTTATTCCATCTCCTTACTTCTCTGTACGGCGGCCGCCCAGCGCGTGCCATCTCAAAGCGCCGTAGTCAATAGCGACGCTTTATATATTGTTACAATCGTAGTTTGAGTGTGTGCACCAGTGTGTAGTGGGTCTGGGATGAGAGAGGCGAAGAGGAAGAAGACGTGCCTTGGGATAGCGACAACCTCGGTACGAACTCAAGGCCGCTGATGCCACCGCTGCGTCGCGTCTCAATAAACCCCGTTCGTGGACGTGACAGTGGTGGAGGTGCGGGGTACGCAACGTTGACGTACCACGGAGCCACAACCGTTTAACTTCGCCGGAGCCGCCGCCTAGCCGATCTCTCACCGACGGCTTTCACCATGATCCAGAACGATGAACAAGACTCAGCGCGAGCTGCAACCGCACATAGGTCAACACCGGATGCACCTATTCGCCACTACACACTGGTGCACACACCCAAACTGCGATTGTAACAATATAACACACACCATTTACCGCTGGTGGTATGCAGATCTCAGAGGAGCTTGAGCGGGTTTTTCTGTCACGCAGCGTTCCTGCATATTCTTACAGTTTGAACACTGCCTTTAGAAGCGCACAAAAAAGTGGTAACTTTCTGTAACCACTCGTGATGTGGAAAAAAACAAAGAACACCGTGCACCTTGCGTCAGACGCCTCCGCGTGGCAGGATACGAAGATCTTGCACAGCGCGCGGAGGCATCGGAGGCAATCACACTCCCGCATCATGTCACGCTCGATCACCAAAATGATACATGTATCGTATCTTGCACAGCGTGCGCCTCGTGTCAAATCCGCCCCCCTCATGATATGGTTGTGCGGCGAGGGTACGCACCCTCACTCGTTCTGCCCGGCATATAAAGGCCGCCCAATAAAGAGATGGTTCTTGTTCAAATCACACTCCCGCATCATGTCACGCTCGATCACCAAAATGATACATGGTGTCAGAAGTGGCTAGCCAAGCCCACGACTTCACCGGAGGAAGGCGACGACGGAACCACCATGGACTTCCTTAAGCCACCGGACCCGCTGCGTCTGTCAGGAGACACCAGCAAGAACTGGAAGTTGTTCATTCAGAGGCTTGAACTTTTCTTGACCGCATCCGACCCCCCTGGAAAACCTCGGTCGAGCACGACGAAGGCTGCTTTACTCCTGAGTGTTGCCGGCGAAGAAGCGCTCGAAGTGTTCAACACCTTCACGTTCGCGGAGGGTGAAAGCAAGGAGGACTATGCTACAATCGTGAAGAAGTTCGAGGACTACTGCGCTACGCAGTACAGCGAAGTACATGAGCGCTACATCTTTCGGAACATGAGTCAAGCACCCGGTGAGCCGCTTGAACACTTTTTACGGGATTTGAAAAAGCAGGCCCGTGAGTGCAACCTTGGCGCACTAACAGATTCCATGATCCGGGATCAACTTGTTTTTGGGCTAAGCGATGACAAAACCCGCGAAAAGCTGCTCAGTGACAACAAATTAACCTTGGATAAGGCAGAGCAAGTTTGCAAGGCAGCGGAGGCAACAGCGGCCCACCGAGGAATATGGGAAAGCCAGCAAAAGGAAGTAAACACTGTGCGCAAGACAAGGCAGAGTCATGGCAGCCCTACATGCCTCAAGTGTGGACGCACACACGCTAAAGGAAGTTGCCCTGCATACGGCCGAACGTGCCGACGGTGTCAACGCAAAAATCACTTTGCCCTATGTTGCAGAAGCACAGCGCAAGTTGACCAAGTAGAAGACCATGAAGACGACTTTGAAGTGCTGAATGTGTCCGTAAGACGGTGGGCCAGTCAACGTGACTGGATGGTTCAGGGGCAAGTTAAAAACGTCGCAGTTACGCTGAAGATCGACACGGGATCGCAAGCAAATTTGCTGCCTTTCGGAGTGTTCAGTAGGATGAGTCCGAAGCCAGCACTGAAGCCCAGCGGCGCAGTACTTCGCTCATACGGAGGCGGAGCAATCAAACACGCAGGGCTGACGCGTCTTGAAGTGACTGTGGACGACCACACCACTGCACTCGACTTCTTCGTGGTGCACAAGGGTCAGGCCATCTTGGGCTTAAACGCTAGCAAGCAACTCGGACTGATTCCTCACATAAACGCAGTATCTCGTTCAAGCTCCGAAGAAATTGTCAACGAATTCCGTCACCTGTTCACCGGCACGGGGTGCGTCAAACGCGCCTACAAGATGGTCCTCAGCAAGGGAAGCGTACCAGTGGTCCAACCAACTCGACGGGTACCCCTGACTCTCCAGACACCACTTAAAGAGGAACTAAAGCGCATGGAACAAGCCCACATCATCGCAAAAGTCGACGAACCGACGGACTGGGTGAGTCCACTTGTAATTGTTCGAAAAAAAGACGGGAAGCTACGCATTTGCATAGATCCAAGAAAACTAAACCAATGCCTGAAACGAGAGCACTACGAGATGCCTCGGCGTGAGGACATAGAAGCTGAGCTGTCCGGTGCGATGCTGTTCTCCCGCTTAGATACAAACTCGGGGTTCCACCAAATACCGCTCGATGAGGAAACTTCAAAAATTTCTACGTTCTCAACGCCGTTCGGCCGGTACCGATTCCTTAGATTACCATTCGGTATAGCATCCGCATCAGAGGTGTTTCAGAAAACCTTAACAGAAATTTTTGAGGGTCTTCCGGGCGTACAAGTCTACGTTGACGACGTTCTTATCTGGGGCGCAACGCGGCAAGAACATGATGCGCGCCTAAGATCGGCGCTACATGCAGCCGAGCAAGCTGGCTTAACGTTTAACCCGGCCAAATGCACTATTGGCGTAGAAGAGATAGAATACCTCGGCGATGTGATCAGCAATGATGGCATCAGACCAAGCCCCTCGCTGATAAAATGCATGCTGCATACGCCCGCACCAGAGGACAAATTGGCCGTCCAAAGAATGCTAGGCGTGGCAAATTATTTCGGGAAGTACCTTCCGTCACTAGCAGAAAGGACAACGCTCTTGCGAAGCCTGCTGAAGCGAGATACAATGTTTGAATGGACGGCAAACCACGCGATTGAATGGGAGCAACTATGCGTCGACCTTAGCAAGCAGCCCGTACTTTCGATTTTTGACGCCACGAAACTGACTAAAGTATCATGTGACGCATCGCAGACTGGAATCGGAGCGGCGCTGCTCCAATGCAACAATGACTTATGGAAGCCGGTTGCCTATGCCTCACGAGTACTAACCGAAACCGAGCAGCGCTACTCGCAAATAGAGAAGGAAGCGATGGCTATCGTTTATGGCTTGGAACGCTTTCACCACTTTGCGTATGGCCGAAAGGTTATCGTAGAGACTGATCATCACCCTTTGCTCGCTATCGCTCAAAAACCTATTGGTGTAATGCCACCCCGGCTTCAAAGATTATTTTTGCGAATGATGCGCTATGACATTGACATGCGGTTCGTTCCAGGAAAACAGCTTCTCCTGGCCGACATGCTGTCACGGGCTCCCACCTCAAGTCTTGCCGGTGACGTCGGCAGCGATGACGTGGAAGTGCACGCTGTGAGTGTCGTTTCATCCCTCGTCAGCAATGAAACATGGGAACGACTAGCCACAGAGACGGGTCGAGACGCATACTTGAAAGTGGTACTGTACAATTTAGAACACGGGCTACGCATAGAGGGTCCGCTGAGGCCGTTCTCTTCTGAGCTGACGCAGGTAAGAGGTGTGCTGCTGAAAGGATGCAAAGTAATCATTCCCAGCAATTTGAGAGGAGACACCCTAGAGAAAATTCACCAAGGACACATGGGCATCAACAAATGCAAAGAAAGGGCAAGACGGCTTGTTTTCTGGCCGGGCATTAACGCCGACATTGCAGCATTCGTGCAGAAGTGTGCTATTTGCAGGAAGTATGCATACATGCAGCCACCAGAACCTTTGCTGATGAGCCCTGTACCTAAAAAGCCGTGGCATAAAGTCGGCATCGATATCTTTGAGTACGGCGGGCGGTCGTACCTCAGCGTATACGACGCCCTGTCAAATTTTCCGGAGGTACAAGAGCTAAGAGACACATCGGCGAGCTCGGTTATTCAGGCAACCAGTGCCATATTTTCTAGGTATGGGATACCATTGGAAGTCCAGACTGATAATGGCCCTCAATTCTCGTGTCATCACTTCAGATCCTTTGCGAAGTCATACGACTTTCGACACATCACATCTAGTCCAGGATTTCCGCAATCGAATGGTTTGGCCGAGAAAGGCGTCCAGGTTATCAAGAGAATTTTAAAGAAAACGCATGAAGCAAAGCAAGATTTCTGGCTTGGTCTCTTTTCTTACAGGACAACACCGCTACAGTGCGGACAGGCCCCAGCGGAGATATTACAAGGCAGAAGACTGCGCAACACCTTGCCGGACATGGGGACTGGACCAGACCACGCCATCATGAAACGCTCCCAGACCAACCGTCGCGGAGAACTGCTGCCGCCACTCGAAACAGGGGCCACGGTTCGTCTACGTTCGAAAGGGGCGTGGACAACCAAAGCTCAAGTCCTCAGACCTTCCGGACACCCCAGGTCCTACGACGTCAAGACAGAGAAGGGGCGGCACCTACGACGGAATCGTAGACACTTGCTGCTAACCAGCGAGACCTTCAGCACGGACCTTCCCGAAAGCAGCGAGGATGAAGAGCAGTCTACAACGGCGCAAGAGGGGCCAACGGCCTTGCCGGGTCCCAGTGATACGGCGCCGAGCACAGGCATAAATGCATCGCCAACTCTAAGATCACAGCGACAGCGCAAGCCGCCTTAACGCCTAGCTTATAACAAAAACTTTGTTGAAATGCCGTGACTGAATCCTTAACACTTTTCGAATGTACTACTATTCCATTCCCATTGTTTTATGCAGCAAGGAGGATGTATCGTATCTTGCACAGCGTGCGCCTCGTGTCAAACCCACCCCCCTCATGATATGGTTGTGCGGCGAGGGTACCCACCCTCACTCGTTCTGCCCGGCATATAAAGGCCGCCCAATAAAGAGATGGTTCTTGTTCAAATCACACTCCCGCATCATGTCACGCTCGATCACCAAAATGATACAACTCGTGATGTGGAAAAAAACAAAGAACACCGTGCACCTTGCGTCAGACGCCACCGCGTGGCAGGATACGAAGAGGGGTCATTCCGCGCGGCGCACTTTAAGCGAAGAAGAAATATCTAAGAGCGTCGGGTTCTGCGTTGTCGACACTTGGAGCGCGCTGTTCAAACACGGTGTAACCACTGTGCTGGTTTTTAGTTCACGCTTATCCTGCGGGTCCTTTTCGAGCGTCCTGCTTTGTGCTTCAGCGGGAAGTTGCAAGTATCAAGCTGCTCGTCGATATTCGTGTGACTCTCCAACTTCTTGATATCGCAGTCATTGTTTCGCCCTTGCGGCGAAACTGACATTTTTTATGTGATGAACTGTGAATTTACTCCTACAGCAATTTAGGTAAGACCAAGCGAAGGAGGCGACCATGGTCGTGCCAAAAGATACGGGTTCGAGATGGATGAACGCGTTTGCGCACTATAATTTGGCGTGATTTCTTCATGTTTGATCTACTTCATTGGGCTGTAGTTTTGCAACAGATTACCCCATTACCTAGGGAGAAAGAAAGAAAGGCAGAAAGGAAATTAATAAATAAATAAATAAAAAAAAATATATATATATATATATATATATATATATATATATATATATATATATATATATATATATATATATAAACAAATATAGAAAGAAAGAAAGCAAGAAGGAAAGAAAGAGAGAGAGAAAGAAAGAAAGAAGGACAGAAAGAAAGATAGAAACGGTTGCGCCTCTGCTTGACCAAGAAACGCTTCGCATTTGATAACCTAAGAAGCCTGAGGCG
>JALIZH010010881.1:0-20846 GCA_030522465.1 Rhipicephalus appendiculatus | reverse complement strand
CCGACCAGACGGAGATGACGTTACGGCTTCTGTAACCACAGCGCCACCACATGAAAGTTCGTCTTTTCGCAGGTTTATATATCTACGAAGTGGTTTGCAAACAGTCGGTGGAATGTTGAACTTCTATTCTTGCGCCATATGCATGCGTTTGATCGTGCATTAGGTCAGCAAATAGTTTGCGGGGCTTCATGAACTCGAGACACCAGCGGTAAGCACTTTCGGCCCCGACTTCAGTTCATGGTGCGCCGCGGCGCAAGAACGATTAACGTGTGTCTGTGTGTCGTATTAGTCCTTCTCCGTAAACCGCGGGTGTTTCGCTCACCGAAAATTCGCGGATAGCAGCGTGACGCGGATATCTTTAGGCCTCAAAACCCACGAACGTTTCTCCCATGTGCGTGGGCTGTAACCAATTTCGGTGATTTGTGCCGCGAGGTATGTACACGGGTGTCACTGAAAGCAGCGCGTTCTCAGCTGTGCGAAGACCATGTGCTTTCGTGCGTTAACGTTACATGGGTATTTTAACGTGCCTCCGCTAACGTTTGCATTTTGTGCGCGTGATCTGTCGCGAGCTGCATGCTGCGGCAGCAGCACCTCTTTAGAAGTTCGACGATCGTTATTTCCGCAATTAGCACTTATGCACGCTATTTCGCGATATACAGTGGTTTTTACCCATCTACAGTCTAACTGATCCTATATATGGGGACTAGCTACGCTTACCTTTATTCAGCAACACGCCGCTGTTCAAGTGAATACCGAAATGTGCGCAAAGACCAAGTATGAAGCCCAGAAATGTGCGACGGACAGGTCTCCGCGTAGATGCCACGGCGAGTGACGCGAGGTTGTGTAGACGCAGTGCTTGATAATGCACCGATAGCACTGAAAACATTGTTAACCTTGGACAGCCTACGCGTGCACATGTATCCTATGGACAAATCCAGTGAAAAAAATCCTCACACAACTTTTCAACGCAATTTGACTGCTACACCGCACTGCATGCAGGGAGCAAATAGGCGTCATTTGTGCAATAGTCATAAATTCCGCCTAAAACGGTTTTTATTGAGTTTTGAAGTTCGTCCAAATACAAAACTGGAAAGGGAGGCACTTAGCGATATAAGAGCGCACGGGTATTTGTAAACAACGTACGTCGCGACTTTTGGCCATGTTAGCGGAGACGTGTGAGATGGACATAGCCGGTCTGTATGATTGAACTGATAGATCATTTCTTCAGCTTACATCCCCGTGTTCTTGTTGGCAGCTATATTCGCGTCTCCAGAAGGCTTTCCTCTGCCATTCCTTTGCGGGCGACACTCGTAAAGGTGTTCGGGAATCTAGTGCGGAAGAGGCGGCATACTGTTAGCGTAGCGTCGATGTCTTCTCGACGGCGTGGGCTTGGCTCCCACCTAGAGAGGAGCGCTTGATACATTGACCAGAAAGCACCTCCATCAGTTGTCACGTGGCCGTGACGATGAAGGTGGCAGCCAGGCTGTTAAATGCGAAACTGCTTATTTTGAAAACTTGTGCTGAAAAGATACAAAAAAAAGCCATACACTTTGCACACTGAGTGCGGCAATCACAGTAGGAGGCCGTCGGTAGTCTGATCATCGGTGGAACCCGTCATTTTTTATGCATCAGCGATGAAACCTTCTAGCGTTACCGCTTGTACTCGCGTAACTTCTTGAATAAACTTCACTATTCGCGTGCTGCCCGTAATCTTAAGAGAACACTTTGGAACAATGGCGATGCTTTCGAAATATTGTTACTCGACTTACGCCGAGCGGTGCTAACAATTGTATTTTTCTCGGGATAGAGGGGGGGGGTCAAACTTGATCACCTCAAAAAAAGAAATAGGCAAGTGGCAATATTTTCGCGAATTAAACGCCTTCGTTCTGATAATGCTTCTTAAAATTGCAGAGCTGATATAAAATTCAAATAATGATAATTAAAATAATTCTACTAATACTACTAATAATAATATCAATAATAATAATAATTATGTTCCAAGCGCTCCTTAGTTAAGAACGAGCCTCCCAAAGACTTAAGTGAAGCGGTACACCGAACCTGTGGACGACCGGCTGCGGGAACGACTTCAAGTTGTCAAGACTCCTCCCCTGTCGCCCGCTCGTCACAAACGAGCCAGCGATCGTTTCCCCAGCGTTTCGGCTCCTACCTTCATCGGAGTAGAAATAAGCAAGTTTTCACCATTCCATGCTGTGCGTGCTTTTTAGAATACTATGGCCCATGGGTACCTCTTTGGGCCGACAACACCAGACATAGCAAGAATAACAACAACAGCAACAACAACAACAACAACAATAATAATAATAATAATAATAATAATAATAATAATAATAATAATAATAATAATAATAATAATAATAATAATAATAACATCTGGCTTTCTTTAACGTACCCTGACCCAGCACAGAACACGGGCCCTTTGCACATCCTCTGTATCTAAATACGACCGACGCGGCCCGGATCAATCCCGCGACCTTATGTCAGCAGCCGATCACCGTAAGTGCTATACAAGACGCCTTATCTGTCAAACCATAACGCTAGCATTACTCATTTCATTCAAGCTTTTTTCTAAGCGTAACATTAAAACTCTATGTCTAAACCATGCTACCCTATTAGTGTTCACGTTGTCACACGTGGTCTACGTGGATAGCCTTCGATCCACAATAGCGCTGGAGCGTTCGATTCGGTCATTTGTATGGACATGCTTTTTGGTGCTAGGAGATTGATATATATTATGCGCATTGTGGCATTACTGAACTTTTTCGCCATACGACACGCTTGCCGATTAAGATATTAGACTGAATATCTTTTACATTTCTGGTGTCAACCTTCTTAGTTTTACCCGAAGGGATTATTGTGGGCTGTGCAGCCGAAAAACGCTACCCTGTTTAATAGTAGGCCTCCGTGTTTTCGGTTAAATCCGAAAACATCCGATAAACACTTGCCGCTAAAATTTTTGACAATACAGATTTATTCGATTAACTCCGATTTTAAAAGGGCATTTTGAACGATCAAATGGAATTTTCAAATTTCAGAATCGTGAATTGAAAGGAACGCACCTCCATCAGCGGCAGCGATCTCGTGATGTATGCTCGCGTCGATTACAACAAGCTTTGAGGTTGTAACACCAACAAACGTAGGCGTTTTGCATTCAAGTATTGGTGCTTGTATGTAGATGCGTTTGTGAGCTCAAACCTTCCGCACATCTAATATACACTGATTGTGTGTTCGAATGTTTTCGTGTTCAGAGATCGTTTCATCTAAGATTTACGAGTATTGATAATAATAATAATAATAATAATAATAATAATAATAATAATAATAATAATAATAATAATAATAATAATAATAATAAATCCTTTAGTTCACGTCGGCTTGACTGTGTCCTCCCCCTCCACCCCCCCCCCCCAAAAAAAAAAAAGTACACTTTGGCGAGTTTACATCAGCGCAAATGAACAGCTTTATTAACGGGGTGAATGAACAGGAAGTGGGAAGAAATGTAAGGGTGGAGAAACATGATTATCAGCAACAGTGCAAAGCCTTTTCATTAGAAATGAAAGTAATAGCACACATTGCAGCAACTTAGGATGCGAAATTAAACACCGACTTTCGGAGAATTGGAGATATACCAGATATAAACTCTGATAAACGCTGGATGTCCTCCAAAAATATAAACTCGGGAAAGCACCCTCGTAATTTTAAGAGATATAAGCTCCGACAGTACGGTGTCCTCGTTAAAAGGTACCAAGCAAGCGACGTATAAGGCAGCACATTAAACCCAACGTGGGTTTCCCTATATTACTAGTCGGTTGCTTTTCTGGTTAGACATCTGTTATCTGCTGTGATCACGCCGCCCACAGGAATAACCAACCATTAACCACTTGACATTTGTTAAGGTCAGTGACTTATCAAACCGTTGAGAATGATAATTTTGATCCCGCTAACCTAGAGCTCCTACGCAAATGATAACTAGCAGTGAACTTCAAGATCATTGACATAATTTTACCATGATATGGTAATATACAGGGTGGTGAAAGAAATAAAAGTGCGCTATCACGGCAATGACACTTTTCGCTTATTGATGTCTAAACCCTCTAGTGACGTAGCTTCTGAAGTTGAGCACGCAGATGTAAGACAGAATGCCGTCTTTCCCCTGAAACAGGCATGCGTTTGAATCAACCATCCCCTTTTTTGTACACATGAGTCTAGTGATACTTTTATGATGTGCTGCAGTACAAAGTATAACAATATGTTTAATGAAGAGGTATGCTTATTTGCTGCTACTTTGAACGTAAGTGAAAAATAAAGAACTAACAAGTATGGCAGTATAACTTATGGTTCAGTTTTTGACGGTGGCCTCGCGTACAAAGCGTTAGCGCGGCACATTCAAACAACAAGCGTCGTTTGTGACGTGCGCTATTCTAAGGCTATTCCTCATTGTAATTTAACAGAACTAATGTAGCCAATCTTCTACAAATAGTTCGTCAAGGAGGTCCCAATTTAGTATTTGACTTCGAGATATGGGACAGCCTTCTCGAGATCAACATACTACAATGCTTTAATTGTTACAATATCTCATTATGATTTTGAACGTTGTACTGTAAATAATCTCCGGAACGTAACTATATCAAAAACAACAAGGTCACAACATAGCAATCATCATGGATGGCTGGATAAAAATTATCACTCTCGGCGGTTGCGGAAGTCACTGACCTTAAAAAACGACAGCTCTGATCACCGCATATAACAGCAGTCTAACCAGTAAACCAACCATCAGTCCAAGAAGCCTACATTGCGCTTAACTTCCTGACATTTCGCTTCTAGGCACCTGTCAACAGAGCGTGGCTTGATTCTGCTGCACAAGCCATTACAATCTATTCGGCTTCAACAGCGTACAAGCTTGACGCCTTCAACGTAAACGATATTCAAGATTACGTTTCAGACGCCAAGCGTACCATAAGGCGAAAAGCTCCAGCAATGTCAAAGTACGCCTGATAACATTTACCCGAACAGGTGTACGAAGTCAATTTCATTTCATGGCAAAGAAATGCAAATCCAAAGACATGACTACACCGAACGCCTCAACACGATTGTCGAACGAAGACTATCCTCGTAGGCCATGCATGACAAACGGACAGAGATTTGAAATCATGATTAAGATATGGAGTTTCAATACTACACTTACGATACGCACAAAGCTTGCCCAAGTTTGTTCTGTTCAAAGATGTAATATTATTATGGTTTGACAGATAGAGCGTTGCATAAATGCTGTGCGATTTAACGCGTATTTTCGGGACGAAAGCCTTCTATTTTCTAAAATATTGCCCCTCGCGTCTATTTCGTTACCGCCCTTCATGCTTAAGGCAAGTGCGAAATTGCACGGTTAGGTCGAGAGTGCTGCGTTTCCACTATTGGTAACAGAGGCACGTACCACTATTGGTAACAGCTCGAGTATACGCCGATCAAGAAGTAGGCAAGCATATGGTGACGCTATACTGTAACAGATGGACGACGACGAAGTGACTCTTCATAGAACGCTTCTGTTCTCAGCTCCTAGCAATTTCATTAAGTTTTTCGTTATTTCCGGGAGACGCTGCTGCCTGCCCCAGGGCGACGGACGCGGAGTCTTCCACCGGTCTGCCCAGCCAGAGGTCTGCCATGGCGAGCTCCCTCGGGGAATCAGCGTGCCTGGCTCAGTACCGGTGAGGCCAACGGTGATGGTCACTGTCATATGGCTGTGGACGCGGAATCTTCTGCGGCGCTGACCGGCCAGATATCAACATTGGCAAGCTCTTCGCGAAAACGAAGCACCTGTTCGATCACCAGCGAGGACACAGAACTGTACTCGGTGACTGGTGACGACTCGTCGGATGACAGCTTCGAGACCGTGAGAAGCAGGAAGGCTAAACGAAGAAACATCAAGCCGTCTTCACCAGCGGCGACGTTGACTTCTAAGACAAGAGAAGAACGCTGGCCGCACACCATCTTGTTCATGCCCGAGGACTCCACCATCAGCCTTCGAGCCTCTAAACAGGCAAGCCTCTCTCTGTGTACTTTGAGGGGGTTGCGCCGAACGAAATTAAGAATATCCGTGTTAACACGCGGAAGAATATTCTTGCTGTGAACACGACGACTGCCAGCGCCTTAGACAAACTGCGCAGAATATCGGATTTGGCAGACATCAAAGTCCGACCGGTTATTCCCATGGGCGGTGCCTGCACGAAGGGAGTAATCTACGACATTGATCTGGCCATAGCAAACTCGGACCTACCAATACTTGTAAAACCAGCGAACGAGGGTGTTGTCATCGCGAATGTACTTCGCCTCGGAAACTCCCCGCTGCGTAAAGATTATGTTCAAAGGAGACTCCATTCCGTCGCATGTCAAGGTGGGACATTTCCGACATCCTGTTCGGCCATTTGTCCCTAAACCACTTCAGTGCCACAATTGCATGAAAATTGGGCACGTCAAGGGTGTTTGTACGAACACCACAGTATGCCCACGGTGTGCTGAGCCGCACGCTGCAGACGCATGTAGGGCAACAAGTCTGAAGTGCGCAAACTGTGACGGTTCACATGATGCTGCCTCCAAGGAATGCCCGCGGATTAAGAAGGAAATTGCCATTATTAAACAAATGGTCCGAGACAATTCCACTCACCGGGAGGCTGGTGAAAGGGTACGGCGTCGGCGCAGTCGACGACGGAGGCGTTTAAGACAGGGAATTGCGCATAACCCACTTTCTTCGAGCACGAGCAAAGTAGTGAGCACGAAGCGAAATGAGGTGGACAAGCCCAACGCTGCAGATGACTGGCCTACACTTCCGCGTACGCAGCCTGCGAAGGAGCTCCCCTCCCAGGCCTCCCCGCCCTACTCCTCCCTCTGAGCATATTTCAGTTGAGGATGTGTCAAGGGCCGATCGGCAGATCATCCCGATGCTGCGATCCCTCGTCGCTGTCATGGCAGACCTACTGAGAAACCTGGGAACTCCAACCGCTCGAAGCGGGTTACAAGTGTTGGACACGCTGAGCCCCGTCCTCGCCTCCCTTGCGTAGAGCCATGGCAGGAGATCAACAACCGTTCCGCAAAGAGGTCAGAGAAGCATCAGTCATCCAGTGGAACGCAAGAGGACTTAGATCACGGATTTCTGATTTTCGTCAGTACGTGTTTTCGAACCGTTTTCCAATCATCGTAATTTGCGAACCGAAATTATCAAACCCGATCAGGCTATCGGGCTACGTATCAATCCCATCCCAAACCTGCAACGAAAGCAGCAAGGTCCTTGTGTATATTCGTCGGGAGCTGACCTACATCATTCAAGCGGTGTCGCCTCATGATGACAACCAATATGTTTGCCTGACTGTGAAGCAGAAAGCCCTCACCTTCACATTAGTCGGTGTCTACCTGTCTCCCTCAGCCCGTTTTGACCGGAAGAGATTGGATGACATACTTGCGGGCATCCCGGGTCCATGGATAGTTACAGGGGACTTCAACGCCCACCACCCTATCTGGGGTAGTTCAAAAGTCAATGCAATGGGCCGGAGACTGGCTTCATTTGCGTCGGCTCATGACCTGTCTCTGCTTAATGATGGGAGCCCTACATTTCTACGAGGATCAACGTACAGCAGCTGCTTGGACTTGACGTTTGTGTCCCGTCGCTTCGCTACAAAAGTCAAATGGTTTTTAGACATTGAGACACATGGCAGCGACCACATCCCCAGTTATCTCACCATCAAAGGCTTCGCTAGCGGTCGACCACCGAAAACCGTGCGGAGGATCGATTTTTCCGCATTCACTACCGATATTGAAGGCGCTTGTCAAAATGGCTTGTCCTGTGGCATTGAGCAAGCGATTAAGGAAGCCGCGCAGAGTGCGATGCGCACGGTGACATGCTCTTCAAGGCCCTCAGAAACGGACGTGGAGTTAGAGCGACTCCGCGCGATTCGTCGGCATGCGGAGCGTAGATATCGACGCACAAAATCCATTCATGATCTACGGATAGCAAGGCGCATGCAGAAGAAGATCCAGCGTCGTATGGACAAACTAGAGTGGCAACGGTGGGCGAAGTTTTGCGAGTCTCTAGACCCTCGCCAACCCCTCTCTCAAATATGGCGTACCGTGCGCGGCCTACGCATTTTTCCCGAACAACGTTTTCCGTTTAAAGCCTTGGCACTTTTCCAACATAGAAAGGATATCGAGGTAGAGGAAGATTTTTGCGGGAAGATTGCAGGCCCATCAACCAGCACAGGAGCCCTTACTGCTGCTAACACGCCACATTCACTAGACCCGTGCATGGACCTGCCTTTTTCCATGGAAGAGCTGGACGCGGCTCTTTCATCATGCAATCGATCGTCGTCGCCTGGGCCGGATGGCATATCATACCGCCTATTATGCAACCTCGGTGACCTTGCACGAAGCGCTTTGCTGGACGTGTTCAATGAGTCTTGGAGAGATGGAACAGTCCCCAGAGAATGGAAAGCAAGCCGTTTGGTTCTAATTCTCAAGCCTGGAAAAATAACCTCTAGAGCTGACGTCATATCGCCCAATAGCGCTGGCTAGTTGCGTAGGGAAACTGATGGAGCGAATGATCCTCGCCAGACTCGAGTGGTTCCTAGAACGCTATAGAGTTTATCCAGACGCCATGGCCGGCTTTCGTCGCCTTCGTAGCTCCATAGACAATGTCATTGACCTGGTGACATACGTACAACACCAGAAAATGAGCAGACGGGTATCTGTCGCATTATTTTTGGATGTCAAAGGAGCATATGACAATGTTTCTCACGAAGCCATACTCGACGCCCTCGAGTCGGTTGGATTGGGTGGGCGAGTGTACCGCTGGATCCGTTGCTACCTACATATGAGAACATTGTTCATGCTAACTGATGATGGGCCGACTTCTGAGCTTTACACACACCGTGGCGTTCCTCAAGGTGGTGTATTGAGCCCCACACTTTTCAACCTTGCTCTCATCGGTCTCGTGGAACGCGTACCAGATTCCGTGCAGATATCTATCTATGCTGATGATATTTGTGTTTGGACGTCAGGAGTAACACGTCCTCAGGTACGTGCGAGGCTCCAGAAAGCAGCGAATTCTATATCGGCGTACCTCAGAGAACAAAACCTCGAGATTTCTCCTGAGAAATCAGCGCTGGTTGCGTTCACGCGGAAGGCAATGACGTCATACCCCATCACCATCAATGGACAAAATGTCTGCTACGCAAGGACACACAGGTTCTTGGGGGTCACCATCGATCGAAATCTCTGCTGGAGTCTCCATGTCGCCACTCTAAAGAAGCGCCTAACAGCCACAGCACAACTTTTCAAGTTCCTTGGTGGAAAAACATGGGGCACGTCAGTGCACGCGATGTTGCAGTTATACAGGACGCTGTTTCTGGGGTACCTGCGGTACAGATTGCCAGTTTTGACGAACGCCTGCAAAACCAGTGTACGCACAATCGAAAACGCCCAGGGCCAGGCACTCAAAGTTTGTCTTGGATTGCCACGCTGCACATCAACAGCGGAGACCATCGCAATCGTCAAAGATCATCCGGCCACAGTGCACATTACTCTGGAGGCGCTTAGAACGCATATTAGGCACCTTGCTCGCGCCCCTGCCCACCACCTCGCTTCACTTCCAGAAGACCGACCGAGTGCCCCCTTCTGTAAGAGAATACTGGCTTATCGGGACTTCCTTCGAACAGACCACACGCCTCCGGAACGCATCCTGACACCCCCCCTTGGTGTTTGGGCCGACCAAAACTGCGCTTGACAGTGCCAGGGATCCGCAAGAAGGCGGAGCTCTCGTCGCCAGCTCTGAAGCAGTTGACTCTGCTCATGCTGCACGAAGTATACAAAGACCATATTAAACTTTACACGGACGGCTCGACAACTGTTGGAGGATCTGCAGGAGCTGTGATCTTCCCAGCAAAGGCCGAAAGCAACCAGTTTCGAACGTCACACAAGACGACATCGACTGCCGCGGAGCTCGCGGCACTCCGCAGCGCACCCGCAGGATCGACAGAGAACTTCCACTAAAGTGCACTATTTTTACCGATTCGAAACCAGCTTTGCAGTGCCTTCGAACTGCTCTACGTCGTGGGCCTCAAGACCAATTGGTGCTGGAAATACGACAGCTATACCATCAGCTAATAGACAAGGGGCACGACGTAACTCTTCAATGGTTACCAGGTCACTGCGGCATCACTGGTAATGAGCATGCCGACGACGCAGCTAAGAATGCTCATGAAAATGGCGAGATGGAACCTATTCCACTATCAAGAAGCGACGCAGCAGCAAAGATTAATATGCTCACACATGATGTCGCAAGGTCTATGTGGAACACGCCCGGTTTTCTCCACACCCGTCTTCACAGCCTGGATCCATGTCTACGACTTGAAATGCCATCTGGCCTACCCCGATCTGAGACGACCGTTCTCTGCCGCATGTGGCTTGGGGTGTCGTTTACGAACGCCTTTGCTTGCCGCATCGGATGGGCAGACAGTGCTGCATGTGAACATTGCGGCACTGATGAAACCATTGCACATGTTTTATGTCAGTGCCCTCAGTACAGCTCTCAGAGACAGTCCCTCGCAGCAGTGTTTGCGCGACTCGACGACGAGCCTCTTTTCTGACAAGTCGACATTGAAATGCCGGGGAGATCGAGCTTCACGCCTGAAAGCGACGAAGGCGCTGTTGAAGTTCCTGCGAGCGACCCGCCTCGTTGAACGCTTGTGACACTCCTGTGTTTGTGTGTGTGTGTTTCTGCTTCCCTCCCTCTCTCAGTCCTCTCTTCCTTACTTTTCTGTCTCCCCTTACCCCTTCCCCAGTGCAGGGTAGCCAACAAGATACTTGATTTCCGGTTAACCTCCCTGCCTTTCCGCATCCCATCTCTCTCTCTCTCTCTCTATCTATACTGTAACAGTTATAGGCCCGTATCCACAAACACTCCTCGACTCGAAACTCGACCTCAAGGGATCCTTGAGACTGTTCGCCTTGCACAAATCGCCAAGAGAAACGGTCCTCAAGGATCCCTTGAGTCGACTTTCGAGTCGAGGGTCGTTTGTGAATACGGGCCATAATATTTACATTTGGCGCGTGTGTTCGTGACTTCTACTCCCGTGCCAGGCGCACAAGAATAGTAATGCTATATTATGTTTGTATATAAATACATTATCGTCTATTTTCTAATTGGTTCCAGTGATGAATACGGATTAGCACTGCCCGCGAAACCCCATATAGCGCCAGAAATGCGTTTTTATTTATCAACCGCTCGGATGCTGCTTATACAAAAGGCTTATAAATCTTCTCAAAACTTGCATAAAAGCTCCCGAAGCGCTCTGTTAAAGTCACCGGAGTGAGTTATAAGCAAACACGGAAATAATCTCCCAAAGACTTCGCTAGTTCGACAATTTCCTTCCTTTTACGAAGGGTGTATATAAAAACTTTGAACGGAGTTTTCCGGAATGCCTTTAGAATGTACGCTGTGCAGCCAACCAGACACTCCCTGAGAGGCTGAAACCAGCTCGAAATGTGTACGTTGTTTTGAGACGTGAAGCCCACAATATTATTAGCATTGTGCTTGCCGATATGCAGCTACATATCTGCAAAATGATCACATTGTGCTCTGCATAGTACTAAAATTGCGTCTTTGAAGCAAAAACATTCGGGTCCATCATTTGTTTCACCTGAAGCTACTCAATTAACACGCGAAATCTCATTCACAGCAGCTTATCAGGAGCCCTGTTGTAACGCGTGACCTACGCGGATAGCCTTCTATCGGCCATTGTGTTGGAATGTTCGTCGCTCCCTTCTGGGATGTGCATTTCGGAGTGTAGTGAGGCTAGGTTTTGAAATTTATTCTTCTGCATGCAATCATGCGCATATTAATATTACTGGATGTTTTTCACCATATAACATGCTTGGTGCGTAAAGCGTAAGCGCCTGTGGCGTACTGTTGCAGCCAAATGACGCTACGCTGTGCTAATGGTTATCTGGCAAACCATGTGTCACACGCCGCACGAAACGCAGTTTAGGTTTTCCAGTGCATCGAGGCGTCATTTCTTCAATGGTTAAAAAGTCGATATCTGCTGCGATAACACAACATTGAACTAAAAAAAATGGACGATGACCTTAGTTTTAGGTCTGGCGGTTCCATGCCGCCAATTTCCCCACAGGGTGGGTCTCCTCCCATGCGAATATGTACTTCGTTATGCCGAGCACAAGGCCGGAAGTGCGCTTGTACCTATTTCACCAGCAGTTACCCGGTGGCAGCAATTCTCAGCCTTCCACAGCACCGGCAGATGCTCGACTATTAAGGCGAAAGCCTTTAATGTCTCATGCTCACGTCCGTCCGGTGTCCGTCCGTCCGGTGTCCATCCGCCCGGTGTCCGTCCGGCGTCCGTCCGTCCGTCCGTCCGGCGGTAGTGCTGGTGGTGGTGTGCGTCCTCACCACCCTTACTGCACATGCGCGAACCCTCCCCACGCACCTCCTCTGCTGTGCTTCCCCTCTCTTTCCTCTAGGTATCCCTCCCGCCCGCGGCGTTTACACACCCATTGCGCATGCGCGTCCCCTCCCCCCTCTCTTCTCTAGGCATCCCCTCCCGCGGCGCTAACACCCCCATTGCGCATGCGCGTCCCCTGCCCCTCCCTCTCCTACGTTTCCCCCTCTCTCTCCTCTAGGCATCCCCTCCCCGCGGCGTCTACACCCTCACTGCGCATGCGCGTCCCCTCCCCCATCTCTCTCCCTCTAGGCACCCCCCCCCCCCGCGGCAACCACACCCCCCAATGCGCATGCGCGCCCCCCTCCCCCCCCTCTCTCCTCTCCTACGCTCCCCCTCTCGCCACGCAACGCCGACGCAGGCAGCGTCTGCTAGCGAGTTTCTTGGTTGAAAAAAACCGACTGCTCGCGCTGCACAACCGTTCACTGGCCACCCCGTATATATGGCAATGGATCTTGACCTGCAAGGTGGTGCCGGTGGGAGATTTCGCCTGTGCGTTGACGAACGATGAAAAATTTGCAGCGTGCGCGTTAACTAAAAGCGAACTGCGGGTCTCTGTGTCCAGTCCGAGTCTTCTGTCTCTCATTGCCCAGCAGCGATTGAGATGTTCCAGTAGGAAACAACCGTCCATCACTGCGTGCTTTGCGCCCCCCAGGTTTCTCTCCTGTGCAACGCTGCGATGAGCGCCAGCGTCAACGCCGCCGCCAGTGTAAGCGTTAGCGCCCGCTGCTTCGCATCTACACATGGTTCCCTTTAGCGGTGGATGGTGTAATCTTTAAGGCGAAAGTCTTTAATGTCTCATGCTCACGTCCGTCCGGTGTCCGTCCGACCTTCGTCCGGCGTCCCTCCGTCTGTCTGTCTGTCTGTCTCTCTGTCTGTCTGCGTGTCTGTTCGTCCGTCCGTCCGTCCGTCCGTCCGTCCATCCGAGCTCTGGCACTGAGGCAGGTGGCCGCCGGGATGCGCAGACGGACGCCGGTCGCGTCGGACTCTATAGCGCTCGCGCTTTGCTTGCGTAGCGTCGCTGTGACCAGAGTTTGCAATCATTCTGACCGACGCCGTCTCAATGGACCCAGGCGTTCACGGAATACACTTTCCAATTTACAAAGGGTCCGTCAACTTAAGAGCTGAAACGCGGATGGCGTTTGCACGATGCGCAAAGCGCGAGAAAACACTAACGCATGCGAACGGAGGAAGATGAGTCTCGCGTCTCTCTGCGATTCGCGGTAAAAACTTTAAGAAGAAAACACGCACCCATTAGGTTTGTGTCTTATGCCACTGAGAGTGTAAAAGAAAAAAGACATGGCATAATCAGTGGAATGGCCACACGCTTTCGCCGAACACACTTTGGAATGTACAAAGTGTCCTTCAATTTTTTTCACCAAGGCTGGGCTGGGATATGGTACGCCTATGGGCCTTTACCGGAAATGATGGGGCAAATTTCGAGATGATTACCCAAGAACAACCGAGCGCCAGGTCGGTGTACTCCTTACCCAATCAGGAAGAAAGCAGTGGGATTCCGGTCGGCACGGGGACTCGAACCGGGCGCCTATCGCAACTTAAGCGGAAGCTCAACCACGTAGGAACCACTGCGGTGAACTGGATGACGTTTCTGAACTAGATGATGTTTCCTGAACTAGGTAATATTTCTGAAAGTCAACGACTTGTAAGTGCTTTTATCGATGTTGATCCTACCGCTTTGCAGGACGCCCACGCAGAGAGTGCGTCAGTGAGAACTAGCAATTAACTTCAACACTATAACTTACTAAACCCTACCAATACGTACACGTATACACTGTGACGTAGCTTCTGAATGCGAGCTCACGTATTCCAGGCGTTTCGACATCATTTCTCTTAAAGCAAGCATGAGTTCGTTGCAATAACCCTGATTTAATGTACAGATGTGCTTTTTTAAGCATACTTTTAATAGGTCATGTATGACGACAAGTATAAAAAAGTGTTACCAAAAAGAAGAATGTTCATTTCCTGGTACTTCGCCCATATTGGAAAAAATGATAAAAAACTAAACAGCACGGCTTCAGGTTCTTATAGATTTCTTTCGTTTGTGTCACGTACAAACCGGTGGCGCGGCACATTCAGGTAACGTTACCAATCTCCAGAACGCAATTAAACGAAAAACAACTAGGCATGAAACCAACCATCCTAAATATGACAGGCATTTCTTATATTGAACATATCTTCTTGAGTTCATATTGGATAACACCATTGGCTGGAATACCTAGTGTCATCATCATCATCATTATCATTCTCAGCCTGTTTTAGCCCACTGCACGACGAAGGACTCTCCCAATGATCTCCAGTTTAACCTATCCTGTGTGAGCTGAATCCATTTTATCCTTGCGAACTTCCTAATTTGTCAATCCATCAAGCACTCTGGCCTTCTCGACTGCGTTTTACATTCCTTGGTAACCATTTTGTCGCTCTTTTACTGACCACCGGTTGCCTGTTCTACGAATTTTGCAACCGGCGAAGGTGCGTTTTTTTCGCTTGATGTCAGCTAGGATATCTGCAATTCCTGTCAGTTCTCTTACCGATTCTGGCGTCCTGCGATCTCTCAATGTTATTCCTATCATTGTAGGTTCCATTACACGCTGCGTGGTACTCAGCTTTCGCTCTAGTTGTTTTGTTATTTTCCATGTTTCAGCCCCATACGTCAGAACTGGAAGTATGCAATGGTTGTACACCTTTCGCTTTAATGATAGTGCCAGATTTCCTGACATAATTTGGCAGTGCTTACCGAGTGGGCCCTAGCCCATTCGTAGTCTTCGGTGAATTTATCTTTTCTGGATTAGGTTCTCCCATGATGAAAGGGAAAATTGACAACCACCCGTTTGTAGCACGAAGCCACAAGCAAATCCGTACGGATTTCTCAGAAAGAAAAGCTTCTTAGTTGCCGAAAAATTTGTCCTAGTCCGGGGTTCGAACCAATGCCTCTCCGGGGCGGTCGCTCTACCAATTGAGATAACCAGGAAGCTAGCAATTGGCAGCGCGAGGGCGAATTCATCGTAGTTAGTAGTTGTCTTATGTATACATATTCTTGTATTCATTCCAATGTATGGTTTTCGATCTTATTTTTTTGTTATGCCACGTCATTAACTATTACATTTATCTTCGTCATATTCATATTGAGGCCCACCTGAATACTTTCTCGGTTTAACTCCTAAATAATTTTTTTTGTACTACGTTGCCTCTCTTTACGGAAGACAACGATGTCGTCTGCAAATCGTTGGTTGTTAACACATCCTCTGTGAACCT
The DNA here is from genome assembly GCA_030522465.1 of Rhipicephalus appendiculatus. Classification (NCBI taxonomy): domain Eukaryota; kingdom Metazoa; phylum Arthropoda; class Arachnida; order Ixodida; family Ixodidae; genus Rhipicephalus; species Rhipicephalus appendiculatus. The sequence goes on along the minus strand of JALIZH010010881.1, from coordinate 5,061 downwards.
TGATTACCCTTTCCTTCCAGTCTAGCTGTTGAAACACTTCCTACAAGCACGCGCTCAACAACATTGGTGATATAGTATCTCCTTGCCTTACTCCTTTGTTGATCGCAATTTCATCGCTTTTCTTGTAAAGAATTAAGGTAGCTGTAGAGTCTTTACAGATGCCGGCTAAGGTATTCACATATGATTCAGGTGCTCCTTGTCGATTTAATGCTTTTAAAACTGCAGACATCTCTACTGAGTCGAATGGAATGTTCTGGAATTATGCTTGGGAACTTGTCGGCATTATCACACAACTGCAATGCACCGATACTTCTGTTATACATAATTAGCACAACAATGTTTACAATATTTCCAGGCCAGCCAGTGTCATCTGCAACATAAAAAGTTCTTAATCATTAATTCGTCACTTCATGGCTTACACATAATTACCTTATTGAAAATAAATCCCAGTACCATGGCTGCAAAGTCAACTTGAACTTAGGCAATCACATGCATAAAATTAAAAATTTCCTATATACAGTGGCTGGTGGCTTGGCATATTGGATCCTAGGGCTTGATATGCCATGAGGTTGAATAGAATTTCACCACCAATGTATAGAGCCTATAAAGCAGTCAAGACTTGAGTTCATAGTTTAAAAAAGCGTGAAAACAAAACTGCAACACACATAGAAATAGAAATGAAGGGAACAAGATGACAGAGTACTAGCAACTGAAGTCTGCCACATGTATGGCTTGTTTAGTCACATTCGTACTCATTCTGCGGCTGCGGACGGCTGTCTCGGACGGCTGTCCGAGACAGCCGTCTGAGACAACCTCGTTGTCTAGAGCACCGAGACATCGAATCGCTTTCGGCCCGAAGTATTGCCGAAGAAATATTTCACTCAGTCCACGTCGACGTATTGGTGTCCAGACCCAGACACGGTCGCCGGGCTGCTATTCTACATGGTGACGTCGAAGGTAGTAGCGACGGCTGTCGGTCTTTAGCTGGCACTGGATGCACAGACGGGCGAGTTGTCGGGCTTCTTGGGCGCGCTGTAGGTAGGCGGTGACGTCGATGTTTTCCTTGTCAGTGACGTTCGGAAACACGGCGTCTAGCCTCACTTTCGGGCTCCGTCCGTAGACCAACTTGCTTGGCATCATCTGCGTCGTTTCATGTACGGTCGTGTTGTACGCGAAGATCACGTATGGAAGGAGGCCATCTGCGTGTTTAACGTCGACATTCATGGCCAGCATGTCCGCGATGGTCTTCTTTATCCGCTCTGTGAGTCTATTTGTCCGTGCGTGGTAGGCAGTTGTGCGGTGGTGGCTTGTCTGGCTGTATCTCAAGATCGCTTGAGTTAGCTCTGCAGTAAAGACCGTGCCCCTGTCGGTAATGAGAATCTCTGGGGCGCCTTGACACAGGACGATGTCCTCAATAAAGAAACTGGCTACCTCGGTGGCACTGCCTCTGGGCAGGGCCCTTGTTTCAGCGTAGCAGGGGAGGTAGTGGCTAGCTGCGATGATCCAATTGTTCCCGGCAGTCGACGTTGGGAACGAACGGCCTGAGTAAGTCCTTACCATTTTTCTGGAACGGTCGGCGAGATGGTTCGATGGGTGGCAGAAGTACACCTGGCCTTGCGGGAGGTGTCTAGCGTCGCTGACAGTCCCCGCTTGTCCTCACGTAAGGAGCCATGTCGGGGGGAGGGCGTGGCCGTCTTGCCGCCGACATCGAACATTACGTGAGGACATGCCGGGACTGTCAGTGGTACTTGTACCCTCGCGAGCGTGCCGGACAAACTGAGGCGCGAGCCGTCGGATCGATAAGGTACAACGATAAGGTAGTTTGCCCGGGGAGATAATTTCTTTTTAGGAGGATGTCATTTTAGGGGCGAAGCTCCTTAGGGCATGGGCTTGTCCCGCGTCGTTGTCGTAGCCACCCCTGTGCAATAACAATGACGCTGCCATCACGGCACAGCACATGGAATGTACCCACTATGCGTCATAACGATGACGCTGATGACGATGAAGAATAAGCGTGTCCCGTTACCCTCTCCGGTGCGTTTCATATGACTACAAACGTCCCACCACCATCAGGGGAACTTGTAGAGACATTGCCTTCTCGAACTTTACACTACACCCAATTCAAGAACCCCTGGCTTTATACTTTACGGACCACAAGGCAGATATACTCAAAGGGAAACATTCCCCTGAGCTTAAAGTCATATATGACTAAAATCAGGGGAACCCCCACTTCATGGTCCGTTAAATAATAAAGGAGCTCTTGAACAAAACATCATCCACACATATATGAACAATCAACCATTCTGCATACACTGTATATAATCACACCTGCCCCCGTGTTTGTGTCTGTTATGCAGGTTTTTGGGTTGGGTAGTTTGTGTTAATTGTTTTCAATTGAGGCAAAGCCTCTGACCGGAACAAAAAAAACGGAGCCATTTTCGAACACACCCAAAAAATGTAACTTTATACCAAGCAATAAGAAAGAGAAGGAAAAAAATAACACGTAACCGAAGCAAACAACACCGGGCTACTCCTATACTAGCGCTTTTGTGATCGGTCCTACGACAATCCTCAAAGTTTCATAGAACGTTCCAAAAAAAAACAAAGTCACCAGTTATGGAGTCGCTGGTGGTGGCTCGGGCGGCGGACTCGTCGCTGACACGCTGAAGGCGAGGGCACTTGTGGGGCGGACGAGGAGGTAGTCCAGCTCGAGAGCCGCTGAGGACGGCGTCTTCAGGCCCACCAGGCCGGCGACTCCATTGGCCTCTACGTCGCCTGGAGGTCGGCAGCCGGTCCTGGGACTCGGGTCGGGTTGGCCAGCAGCAGCAGGAACCAGGAGCAGCAGCAGGAACCAGGAGGGCCTGGTTCTGGAGACCCCTATACGCTGTCGGGCCCTTCGTCCTCGGCTCCGCAAGCCGATGGCACTGACTCTGACACCAGCGTCCTGCTCCTGGAGCTTCCCTGGTCTCCCTGCTCTCCACGGTGCTCAGCTGCCCGGACCCGTTGCTCGGACGATGGGGAACGACCCGCCTCCAGGATGGCCCGTCTCCGAAGACGTCTGGAGGCCGACGCTGTCGGGCCCTTTGTGCTCGGGTCCGTAACCCGACAGCACAGACCCTGGCACCAGCGTCTCGTCCGAGCTGTCCGAGTCAGGCTCACTCGCCGCCTTCCATCTCGTCGTCTTCCTCCCCTCTCTGCCGTGCCGCCTTCCCATTGGTCAGTGCCACACGTGCCATGACCCGCCGACGTCTTCTTTTTCTCGATGTGCCGCACGTGTCCGTTGCGTGGTGCTTTTATCGCGACACACCACCGCGTTTGGAACACATGCGACGCCACCACCACCACACAGCACTGAATACACCGCGCTCGCGCTGTTCGCGCACTCACTCATCACAGTGTCACGTCTTTTGTATGATCGAGTGGGCAAAATGTACGGAGGATTCACGGTTTACCAAATTTAACCTCCAGAGCTTCGCCCACTCATTGCCATTCACTCCGTGGGTGATATACTGTGATTTTTTTCAAGAAAAATCACGCCAATCCCTCGCCTCAGCTCGTTTGTAACAACGGTGGTCCTGTCCTCCAGGTATTCCACTAGGCCCTTGTGTTCCGGGTCGGCTTCCTGTCGTTCGGCAAAATCGTCGGCACGAATGGTTCCCAAGAAGCAGTCATATTCCTGGTCGTCCTGCGGCGATGGGTCAATGGGGGCACGAGACAGGCAGTCGGCGTCGGAATGTTTTCTTCCGGACTTGTAAAAATGGTAATGTCGAATTCTTGATGTCTTTGGCTCCACCGCGCAACGCGTCCTGAAGGGTCCTTCAACTTCGGTAGCCAACACAAGGCGTGGTGGTCACTCATAACATTGAACGGCCTGCCGAAGAGGCAGGGACAAAACTTGAATGTTGCCCAGATCATGACAAGGCGCTCATTTTCTGTTGTAGAGTGGTTGGGCTTCCGCCTCGGGTAGCGACAGGCTAGCATAACTGATGACCCTTTCCAGTCCGTCAGTCCTCTGCACAAGCATGGCGCCGAGTCCCCACACTGTTTGCGTCGGTGTGTAATTCTGTTTCGGCGTATTCGTCGAAATGCAACACTACCGGAGGCGTGCGCAGGCGCCTATAATGGACGCACAAGCCGAAAAAATTGGCGTACGGTCTTTTCTGTCGGTGGCCAGCAAGCAGGCGGCGAGGCAGCTGTTATCGGCGGATTGGGGCGAACTATGGCCTTGCTGATGACGTGGCTCAAGATCAAGAGCTCCTCGTACGCGAAGCGGCACTTTTCTAGCTTCAGAAGAGTCCGTTTGTCTTGACTGCTTGAAGTACTGCTACAAGGTGCCGGAGGTGTTCGTCAAAATTTGAGACAAACACAATGACGTCGTCCAAGTACACGAGGCACGTCTGCCACTTCAAGCCAGCCAACACTGCATCCATGACGTGTTAAGAAAGTTTCAGGAGCCGAGCAAAGAACAGAAGGCATGACCTTGAACTCGAACAGGCCGCCTGGTGTTCTAAACGCAGTATTTTCTTGGTCTCGTCGACTTCGGTTTGCCTGTAGCTGGTCTTGAGGTCCATCGACGAAAAGTACTTCGCGCTGTGAAGTCGATCTAGGGCGCGGTCTTTTCGGGGGGAGAGGTTACACGTCTTTCTTCGTGATTTTGTTCACGCGGCGATAATCGACGCAGAAACGAAGGGTTTCATTATTCTTCTTCACCAACACCATGGAAGACGGCCACGGGCTCTCGGACAGCTGAATGATGTCCTCGCGTAGCGTTTCGTCGACTTGTTTCTTCACAGCCTCGCGTTCGCGCGTGGAAACCTCGGTACGAAACGACGAATTGGTCGCGCACTTTCTTCTCTTATGATGGGATGTTTCGCGAGCGTGGTCTGTTGAATTTCTTACGACGACGAGAAGCATTCCTGCAATTGCGGGAGCAGCGCTTTGAGCTGTTCTTGCTTGCACTTCCGGAAGGCTCGTGTTGACGTCGAAATCATGTAGGGGATCTCGATTCGTCGAAGCAGGTTCAGTAGTAGCGGAGAGGGCGAAAGAATTTGCGACGTCCAC
>JALIZH010010879.1:0-30346 GCA_030522465.1 Rhipicephalus appendiculatus | reverse complement strand
AACTAATCGTGGATTTCACGGTCCTGATTCATTACTTCACTTTAGCAAGATCACTGTGAGAAGACAGTACTAGATATAAAAGGCGCGTTTGTAAAGCCTACAGAGTCCGTGACCGTGGCGCAGTGGTTAGCGTGCCCGGCATCTCCTGTCGCGCATCAAGAGGTCTTAGGTTCGACAACCGTTGACGGAACCTCTTTTGTTTGTCTTCTGATCATGTGTATTTTTTCGATGTCATTTCCTTGAAGAAAATAGGTCACTGAAGTCGCGGTGGACACCGGCATAAAACACTGTTCTGTTAAAATAAATATGCGGGTCAAACGCATTCTGAAAACGTGCTTAATCGAAGCTCTCTTCGCTGTTCACAGGAAACGCCGTTAGGGTTTTGGTGGCTTATTGAAGGTCGTTTTCAAAGAAGTTCACTCTTGACTCAGCGTAAACTTTTGCTGTTTCATCATTGGAATAGATGAGTCCGGAACCATTTTCAATTTGCGGAACCATTTTATCAGCGCATGACCTCTGTATCGGAGCTTGTTGCCTCATTAATCGTTCGCCGCAAGAATTTCTCGAGTACGTTTAGAACGAGCGGAGTTACAGGAATTTGTTTTCTGTGTTACCTCTCCCGATGTGCGCGCTGGAAGCTACACAAGGAGGAATGACAATGGGAAGGCCGAATAGCCTGCGGAGGGGTGGGTGGACTACAGGCCGGAAGCCCAACCGAAATTCTGATGAAGGGTAGTGTTCTACCGAGAATAAAAATTAAAAGAGGTGTTTTTCTGAAAGGGCCAAAGCCTTCAGCAAGTCCCCCCTACCCCCCACCCCCCCGTTCCCGAAAAAATTCCTGGCTACGGGCCTGCAATGGGGAAAGGAGTGAGTTGCCTCTGCGTGCGTCATGTCCCCAAGCACGCGCTATGAAAGGCTATCGCTCTTTCCCGTTGTATTTCGTAAGCGTGCTAGAGTGGCGACTGTATAATGTTAGCATATTATGGAGCGCTGCGCTGGTATATGACGGCACCCCACTGCAAGAAGTGCACCTGATCCGAATGCCGCTCTTCATTTATGTCGGCTATACTTCCATAATAGGACTTTTTGTGGGCCTAGTTGATGCATACTGACGAGAATGAGCGAAAGAAAAACGCAGCATACAAGATAGTCAAGGTACAAGAAGCGATTGTGCCTTGTGTATCTTTCTTGCGTGGTGCGTTTTTCTTGAGCTAAGTAATACTCGTCACTATTCTTCAATAACTTGCTATCTTTTGTTCCATGTGAAACAGCAGGCGCCTGCTGCTCCGAAGAGAGTGAGCGCTGGCCTCTGCATAAGGAGGCGCCCGGGAAAATGGGAACTTTGCGCTGCGCTTCTAAACTCTCCTTGCCGCGCACGACTGCAAGATTTGGCTGAACTGTTCATAGCAATGTCTGCTTTTCGGAGCATGTGTTTTCTCACGAAGCCCGAGGGGTTGTTCATTGCTCCTTTAACGTTGTAGCGTTACCAGTGGCTGTCGCACACTGTACAAAGCACGCACAGATTCTCAATGTGCTTGGCTACCCAAGTAAAGCACGTTGTTCTGTAGCTGCGCTGTACCCTGCGTCTCCCCAGCTTCCGGCTGTACACTTGGAATACGAAGAACGACCAGCACGCGCCAACAGCCGTACTACGCTCTTGGCTGCGCTCTGCGTGGGCTTCGATGCAATACGACGCCTAGCAACGTACTCGTATCATACAGGTACATAGGCTTTCCTTTTGTCTTCACTGCTCATCGAGAGCCAGCAAATTGTTCGCATATTCCCGAAAATCCTTTACGCTGGAGATCAGAAGTGAAAATTAGACAATTACATAGAGCTAGACATATCATTAGCCAGACCGGCAACCGAATGGCAAAGAGCATTATCGTACTAAAATTTTGGTGAATTGAGCCTCTGAGGTAGAGCTGTGCGCCGCCGCGCCGCGCCGCCGCCGCCGCATGCTTTTGCTCACGCCGCTCGCGCCACCGCCGAAGTCCCGAGAGTGACCACGCCGCCGCCGCCGCCGCGCAATAATTGCGGCGCGCCGCCGTTAGTCTTATTTTTTTACCCGAACGGGGAATCTGGACATAAATACATCACTTCACCGGGGGAGCTCTTGTCGATGAGTCCATGTAATGGACTGTCCATTTCAGCAGCCGCTGATTGGCGGGAGCTCGGCCAGCAGCGCTCCATCTCTTTGCGGCTCTTCCTCTTCAACGTCATTTTGAGGTCAAGAAGTTTTGACAACTCTCGACTCAAATTAGTGGAACGGAATGCGCTTAAGCTACAGAGGGGAAAAGTAGGAGAGAGCGCGCCGAGCATCTATAATCCAACTTCCTCTGAAGCCCCTACATCCTATAGGGCTCGTGTTACAATTCCCACCATGCTCTTGTTTCTTTTTTCTTTTTCTAGGTGAGCTTATGAGGAAAAAAAATTCGCGACTGCGCGCGCCTAGCGTTCATAAAGCAACTTCCTCCGACGCCGCTACCCCCCTTGTGCTCTATGCTCTGGTCACAGTTCCCAGCATGCTCCTGTTTCACTTTTTGTGGCTGGAGGGTTATTCTCGACGTGTGCACCTATAGTGGACTGCCTCTTTTGGCCGCAGTTGATTGGCTGGAGTCCGGCGACCAGTTCGCCGCCTGTTTCCGGTTCTTCTTCCGCAATGTCATTTTAATGTCACGAAGCTTTCACAACTCTCGACACTAATGAGGTGGACGGAATGCGCTTCAACGCAACGAACGCAGCGCCGACATCTACTTCTGTGCGTACATCTCGGAAGCCGCGCATAAATTCTGATCGCGTTAGGCCAGGGGTTTGCAACTTTTCCAGGCGGATGTCCAAGTTGCTTGAAGCCGAAAAAAGCGCGGAGCCGCATGGCAAATCAGGGGAAGGGGGGAAGAGGCTTTGCGGGCGAACAACAAAGATGGGTTGAATTGTGAATAATGTACAAAACTGGGTTAGAAATCATGTTTATTTTCAGCGCGCATGTCACAAGGTCGAAATTGACAAACATGGCTTACAAGCGAAAATCTCATTTTAGGTCAAACCTGCCATGTGGGCCTTCGGATAGGAAGTCTAGTAGCACACGTATAGGGGCTAGCTGGCGCATTCTTTCAGAAAGTTAGGACTGCGCAAAAAAACACAGCACACGAAAGACAGAGACGACGACACCTGCGCAATGTCGTCGACACCTGCGCAGGTGCCGTCGTCTCTGTCTTTTGGGTGCTGTGTTTTTTGCGCAATCCTCAGTTTATGAAAGATAGGAAGTGATAAAAGAAGGGGGGGGGGGTAGTTGACGTAGTGCCGGTGCGCGTAACACTGCCCCACGGGCCGAATGTGGCCCACGGACCGCAGGTTGCCGACCCCAGACGTAAGCCACCGAATTAGGTTTAATGCCTCCGCCTGTCTAACGCACCTGTGAAGGTTGGTACGCATTCCCTGCATCGTTCTCAAATATCTCGGACACATTCATATGCAAGTTCAGACTCGAGAAGTTAATGTTTCTGTAAATTTCTTCCAGTGTCTTCTTGCGCTGGTAATGTGCTGGCGGGTTCGGTTAATCAACGTGGTCATGAGCAAACATCACGGCTCACAGCTTTTTCGAGTAACTGAATGCGCTTTGCAGAAATGGACTGTGGACATCTTCTATAGATGGCCACATCGAGAATAGTTCCGTGGAAGTTGTATCTTTCTCTCCTGCAGAAGTCTCAAGAGTATTGCCTAGCCTGAATGCTGCGGCGTCCGCCAGCCTTAAAGGGCGACAACCCAACTCGCTGGATAGCATATTCGTGGAATCTTCGATGAACTACATTGTGCATAGATAAGTGAAATAGATAAGTAATGCATATCGATGGGTCAATGCACTTTTCTCCATTCATTTTTACTCGAGTAAGTCTATAAAATAAATAGAGAAGTAAAGGCAATGAAAAACTTAGAGTAACCGATAGCTGAGCTAGCTGGTAGGAATTCATGTTAAAACGACACGACGTGAAAACGTAGACAGAAGAGTGAAGTCAAGAGAGTGACCAGTTATCTTTCACGTAGACCATCACGCACAACTGAGTGATATGTATCGCCTTTTGCCTGGGAATGCACAGACAAGTATTTTAAGTGCTGAGCACTTCAGGGGCCCGGGCTGTCGTATGCTGTCAATGTATGCCGTCATCGTACTCTGTAATGGTATGCTGTCGTAGCTTGGCGTAACGAAGGCAAAACCACGAAGAGCATAGCCATCTCATATATCACGCCAAGGAGAACTCTTCCTCTTGTTTTTCGAGCGCCTTGATGATATTAAGTCCACCTCCACATAGACCACCTCCACCTCCACATAGACCGTAACATCCCAGTTGATACACTGTTTCTAGATTTCGAAAAAGCCTTTGACAAGGTGCCCCACTCTCGTCTCCTACTAAAAGTCTCTCGTCTAAGCCTTTGCCAGCATGTTTTCAAGTGGATCAAAGCATTCCTAACAAACCGCAAACAATTTGTGCATGTTAATAACCTCTCCCCCCAACCTCTCCCCGGTCTTGTCCGGTGTGTCCCAGGGTACCGTCCTCGGGCCTCTCTTATTCTTAATATACATCAAGGACATTACACTTTCTGTTGAATCTAACATTCGTCTTTTTGCCGACGATTGTGTCCTTTACCGCCTGATACATAACTCTACCGGCATTTCTTCCCTACAGCATGATCTCTTACGCATTCAACAGTGGTGTAGCGCCTCGTTGAAACTACGCGCCGGCTACTTACACAATCAACAACTGTCATATACCTGCTACTAACTCGATCAAATACCTAGGTGTCCATCTTTCAAGCGACCTATCATGGGGTGACCATATAGATCACATAGCTCACTCCGCTAACCGTGCCCTTGGTTACATACGCCGTAAAATTTTCATGGCACCACCTCCTATTAAACTACTCGCTTACATTGCCATTGTCAGACCTAAACTTGAATATGCCGTCTTTGACCCCACCAAACTAACCATATTAAAATTCTGGAGTCCGTCCAGAACCAAGCAGCCAGATTCGTTACTTCAGATTACTCCCGCTACTCCAGCACCTTCGCCCTAAAAACCCAGTTAAAACTTCCTACCCTCGCTCTTCGTCGTCGTATTGCACGTCTCTGTCTTTTCCACAAATTCTTTCATTCAGCCACACGTGACAACCAGCTTATCCGACCAGTCCATCGAGGTCATCGCACAAGTCATCCAAACGCTGTGATCCCGCCACGTGCTCACACCACATCATTTCAGCAGTCGTTCTTCTTGCGCACCACCCGAGACTGGAATGGCCTTCCGGAAGATGCAGCAGTCATCTGCGGTTTTACGCGCTTCAAGAATGCCATCCAAGAAGCAGACTCAGCTATATCTTAACCATAACTTTCATCGATACCGCCTTTCTTATGTCGCCCACCCCCTCATGTAAAGTTCCACACGAAACCTTTGAGCATATAATAAATAAATAAATAAATAAGTGCGCAGCACTCTAGGGGCCCGGATTGTCGTATGTTGAATGATATCGCCGCTTGGAGTAAAACAGGCAAAACCACGTATAAAAATTGGAAAAAAGAGAGGAAGCAAGCAAAAAAGAGAATGGGAGAGAAAGAAAGGAAGAAAATATGAAGAAAATTAGAAAGAGCAAGACAGAGAAAAAAAAACTAGATAAAGAGAGAGGAAGAAATGAATGGAAATTAAGAGAGAAAAAAAGACAGAAAATATGGTAACACAGAAAAAAGAAACAAAGAGCGGAGGAAAGAATGAAAACCGAAGAGAAACAAAGAAGGCTGCCCAGCTCTGCACTACCTTATGGTTTGGCACCACTAATGCGAAGCTGCCTTAATTCCTTTTTTTTTTTGTCTATCGTCTTTTCCGCCGCTGTACGATTTTTTAATGTTAGCTGTGTTTGCGGTGTCCTGACTACTCTCTTGTTTCCGTGTTTGCACACCCCTTCTTTTTTATGGGCCCCAAAACAGCCTCTGAAAATACAAAATCGAACGCATTGTTCTCTCTTCGCGTTTCTCGTTTTTCTGGCGCTCTTCATGACGCCATTGGTCCATGTACAAGAAATATCAGTTGTGAATTGTCGCCTGCCATGTCTTGCATTGTATTCGCCCTGTCGTTCTTTTTCAGCTCGCATGATTATCGTGCGCGATGAACTGATTTCGCTCCATTTTGTGAGTTTCCGATTGCGCAAGCGGAAATAACAGCGTGTAGCCGACTAGCTCGAAATCCCGACAGGCTCAACGCTTAGCGCTAACATTGTGCACATGCTTTCTGAAGAATAAGTGTCGAGAAGATATCATTTTAAAACACTTGCCCAATTATATGTTCTCTTAAAGAGAAGATATCGCCTGTAAGAACTGTAGTGAAAGTGAGAACGAAACCAATGGAACAGGCCCCGGATTATTTGATTCGTCCAAAGGACGAACTCTTTACAGCGAAGACGATGCAGTTCTGCAGAAAAAAACCGGCAGATCCCACGCACCATGGGAATCGATGTGATGCGAAGCAGCCAGCAAGGAGCAAATCATGCTGTACATAATATGCAGGTCATTATTTACATGATAGGACCTGTCATTTGTGTTCGTCAAACAGTCGCGTCGGGAAATACAAATTTTGGTGTATATCAATCTTGCGAATTGGACGCAAGCGCACCACGAGCGTGGCATGTAAGTGGCATTGTAGATGACATGCATGCCAAGATTTACGTGTTACCACCTGCCACTTATGTTCGCTTAATTTTTTACCTCAAATCACAGCGAGACGTGAGACCAATCTGCCTCCATTTCGCATGCGTTCGTATTCTCGCGCTCTTCGCATCGTGCAGACGCCATCCGCGTTCCAGCGTTTAAATTGACGGACAATTTGTCAATTCCAAAGTGTGTTCCTCGAACGCCTGTGCCCACTGAGACGGGGTCGGTCAGAATGAAACGTGATGCGCGCGTCTCCCTCCTTGCATGATTAGAGACGCTGGGCAATGCGACGTTACGCAAGCAAAGCGCGAGCGCTGTAGAGTCCAACGCGACCGGCGTCCGTTTGCGCGCCCCGGCGCCCACCTGGCACTGTGCCAGGGCACGGCTGGAGGGACGGATGGACGGACGGGCGGACGCGAGCATGAGACATTAAAGGCTTTCACCTTAAAATTTGGTGTATATCAAGCTGGCGAAACGGCCACAAGAGTGTCATGAGCGTGGCATGCAAGTCATGTTGCACATGACATGTCATGATTTGCATATTACCACTTGTCATTTATCCTTGTCATACAATCACGTCGCTGAATACCATATTTGGTGTATATCAAGCTAGCGAAACGACCACGGGAGTACCATGAGTGTGGCATGCAAGTCATGTTGCGCATGACATGTCATGGTTTCCATATTAAAACGTCATTTATGCCCGTCATACGGTCACGTCCCTAAATATGAAGTTTATTTGCATATCAAGCTAGCGAAACGGTCACGAGAGTGTCATGAGCGTGCCATGCAAGTCATGTTGCACATGACATGTCACGATTTCTGTATTACCACCTGTCATTTATGTTCGTCATACAGTCACGTCACTCAATCCCAAATTTGGTGTATATCAAGCTAACGAAACGGCCGCGAGCGCGCCGTGAGCGTGGCATGTAAATCATACTTTTCATGAAAAGTTATTCATGATTTTCATGATATGACCAACCATTTATGTTCGTCATACAGTCATGTTATGCTATACCAAATTTGGTATAAATCCCATTAACGATTCGGCCAGGAGAGCACAAAGTCGTAGGCGGCTAGATAGATAGATAGATAGATAGATAGATAGATAGATAGATAGATAGATAGATAGATAGATAGATAGATAGATAGATAGATAGATACGCTCAAAGTCGCCGAAGTTCGCTAAGAAATGCTTCGCATTTAAAAAAGGCCAGCCCGCATCCACGTTTTTGTATATTTTTTACTGCGATAACGATCGTATGGGCACTGTGTACAGGTTTTCGTCGTCGCCGTCATGTTCCGTATAAAGTCCAAATCAATAACTTTCGTGCGCGCATCGTATGCTGTACTCGGGAGTAAAAGCTCGCGAGCGCTAGCGAGGAACACGGCTGAAGCATAGATGAAACAAGCTCCGTCGCACGGAGGGTGCAGGCGATTACAGGGCGCATGCGATAACATCACTGCGCGTGCGAGGCCTCCCATCGATTGCTGCTCAGCCAGAAAGCAAACGCCTTGTCCGTCTTTCGCGGGCCGAGGGAGAATGAACGGACACCGGGATAGAGGGGACTGCGTGGCTGGAGCCGCTACTGTGAACTTTGACTATATGGGCGCGGTCGCATCATCAAACGGCTCGTATACCCTTCTACTTTAGAGCTACTGATACGAAAAACTGCACGAAAACCGCTTCTTTCCCAGAGGGGATGCGCAGTGGGAGCCCAGGCAGGGGATGCCCAGAGGAGAGAGGGGGGGGAGCGTAGGAGGGGTGAGAGAGGGGGGACGCGCATGCGCAGTGGGAGCCCAGGCAGGGATGCCTAGAGGAGAGAGGGGGGGAGCGTAGGAGGGGTGAGAGAGGTGGACGCGCATGCGCAGTGGGAGCCCAGGCAGGGATGCCCAGAGGAGAGAGGGGGGGGGAGCGTAGGAGGGGTGAGAGAGGGGGACGCGCATGCGCAGTGGGAGCCCAGGCAGGGATGCCCAGAGGAGAGAGGGGGGGAGCATAGGAGGGGGAGAGAGGAGGGGAGGCGCATGCGCAGTGAGTGTGTGGTTGCCGCGGGGAGGGATGCCTAGAGGAGAGAGAGGGGGAGGAGAGGTTTTTTTTATTTTTATTTTTTAAAGGGTTTGCGCATGCGCAGTAAGGGAGGCCACGCCGCACACCACCACCGGATTAAGCTTCGCCATAAGATGCTTCACATCTAAAAACCGACTGCTCGCGCTGCACAACCGTTCACTGGCCATCCCGTATATATGGCAGTGGATCTTGACCTCCAAGGTGGTGCCGGTGGGAGATTTCTCCTGTGCGTTGTTGAACAATAAAAATTCGCAGCGTGTGCGTTAACTAAAAGCAGACTGCGGGTCTCTGTGTCCAGTCGGAGTCTTCTGTCTCTCATTGCCCATTAGCAGAGATTGGCATGTTCCAGCAGGAAACACCTCTCCATCATTGCGTGCCTTGCGCCTCCCCAGGTTTTCTCTCCTGCGCAACGCCGCGATGAGCGCCAGCGTCAACGCCGCCGCCAGTGTAAGCGTTAGCGCCCGTTGCTTCACATCTACACATGGTTCCCTTTAGCGGGAGATGGTGTAATTTTTTTTACTATGTGGGGCTTTACGTCCCAAAATCAAGATATGATCATGAGGGACGTCGGAGTGGAGGGCTCCGGAAATTTCGACCATGTGGTGCTCTTTAACGTGCACTGACATCGCACAGTACACAGGCCTCTAGCATTTCGCCTCCATCGAAATGTGACCGCCACGGCCGGGATCGCACATGCGACCTTCGGGTCAGCAGCCGAGTACCCTAGCCACTGATCCACCGAGGCGCACCCGGATGAAAAAGAGTTAGCCGCTAGCCTTAGTTCGTTAGAACATGAAGACATGTTGTTATCGCATTCACTGCTTCGCCCTTTCGGGGAAAGAGATTTTTTTTTCAAAGGATAAATTTCTCGTCCCACTAAGTCTTGAGTATCGAATCCCCCCACGCGCCGCGCCGCCGCCGGTCCGATGAACCCCGCGCCGGTGTCGCGCCGCCGCCGGAGGTGGAAACACCGGCGCGCCGCCGCCGGCGATTTTGGGACCGGCGCACCGCTCTACACTGAGGTAGGCCGTTTCCCGGTGCGCGTTTGGTCCTCTCACTATTCAGCTAGCATCACTGTTGCCAATATCAAGGTACTAGCGTGCGCGCCGCGGAATGTTCACTCTTATCATCATTTTCCATTAGCTGATTCAATTTCGAAATGTAGTTAACTATGCCAGCTTGTATGAATGGAATGTAAATCCTGCGCAGGAATAGATAGTCAAACTCACAAGAACTCTAAGGACGCAAACAAGCACCGATTTTCAACTGAGATTTTAATCGGAAAGAGGCAAGGCAACTTACAAAGAGGGTCGAATCCGTAGAGATTACATGCGCGAAAGAGCAAGAAACCTTTGAAGTTTGCACCAGACACAAACGTTATACATCCCATGTTACCCCCCTCTATTCGATTGCTACATGCGTTATCTTTCTGTCGTATAAAGTCACAGAAGTCGGACCGACATATATTTGCCAATGTTTGCGGAAGTGCAGGTGCGCTCAATATGACTTGCAACACGGGGAGCGCGTGGCCTCACGGGTTCAAAGGTCACGCATGGCTTCAATTTGTTTTTTTTTTCAACAACTAAATATTATTTTCTTATTTGGGATCATGCTCAAGTGAGAGAAACGCGTTTAGTAATGGAAATAAGGGCTAGTGAAAGCCATGCGCAATCTTTCAACTCGTGAGGCCACGCGCTGCCGTGTTGCAAGTCATATTGAGCGCGACTGTACGTAGCTCTTACACGCTGATGTTCCATTTGGCACCTATGTTTAAATAATGTGGAAGTGGCGCCCAAAACAGGTTTTTAGCCCCTCTGCCGGCAAGGCGCCGATAAGTGTGACCTTGCCAAGCGTTTAGGGAATTGCGTTGCCTTAATTATCGCGCGTTGAGGTACACTCTTAAAAGTGTCCGTGAAATCGACGAACAAAGTCTACGTTATCTTGAAGGATGCCTGTCCGTTTATTGAAATATACAAGTAACCGCCCTAAATACAAAATAACATGCCCCGTTTTTTGAGGTACGGAAAGTGTCTCCGTTTAATGGGCCACTTGCAAAAGGTGTAAAAGTTGGCTTCCCTCTCTAATTAATGTTTTAATTAAGTTATAATTATGTGGTGGCTTCCCTTTAAATTATTTTCCAACCAAAGGGCTCTGGTTTCCAGGCTACCTTTCCAGACAAAGTTCTTTGGTGGAAAGCATGGGCAGCGTGTATAGGTATATGTATACATGGCACATTCTCCGCGTGCATAGGTTCCCTTCTTTAATGGTTTTTTTATAAGTGCGGAGAACACTTGAGGCCCGGGCTGTCGTTATGGCATCCTGTCGTTGTCTCATGTCGCTTGGCGTCACGCAGGCAAAACTATGTATACCATAGCCATGTATAGTATAGCCATGTGTAGCAAGGAGGTGAGAGAGGGAAGTGAGGTTGAGGAGGGGAGTGTACTGTCATCGTATGCTGTGATCTCATGTCGCTTGGCATCATGAATACAAAATCATGTATATCATAGCCATGTGTAACAAGCGGGCGGAAAAAGAATGTGAGGGTAAGAGTGAGTTATGAGAGGATGATTATGAAGGCAAGGAAGAGCGGTGAGAGTAAAGCACAACACACCCATGTATGGCGTTCCACAGGAAAAACTATGTATAGCCTAGCCATGTACAGTGTGGTATAGAAAGGGTGCGGGAAAGTGAACTGAGGGTGAGGAGGAGAGAAAGAAACGAGAAGGGGAAGGGGTGAGGTAAAGCATAGCCACGTATGGAGTCACGCAGGAAAAACCGTGTATAGCATAGTTATGTGTAGTATGCTATAGTAAGGGTACGGGAAAGGGTGCGAAGCTAGCGTGAGGCGGATGGGAATGAGAAAGGGAGAGGGTGAAGCACAACACAGCCAGCGTTGTATAGCATTGTCGTATGTTGTATAGTACAGCAAAGGGTAGGAGGAGAAGCAAGGGTGAGGGGAGGGAAAGGACGAGGGGTAGAGCATAGCATAGCCGTGTGTAGTACAGTATAGCAAGGGAAGGAGAATGGAAGCGAGGGCGGGGAGGAGGGAAAGGAGGAAGGAAGGGGATAAAGCACAGCATAGCCATGTGTGTCATGAAGGCACAATACATGTCAAGCATAGTAAAGGAGAGAAAGAAATACACGTCAAGCATGGTAAAGTAAAGTAGCGTATATGCGGGTGTAGTTTATTGAAGAACAGGGCGATTGAGTGAGGCCGACATAGGGGTCAAAGCAAAATATAGCTCTTAGACTCATTGAACCTTTGTTTATTGTGTAAAGTGCATTCATAAAGAGACTGCCTGTCAAAGGCCACCCAGTGGTGGAAACACAGAGAAAACCTCCTATATATAGAACTCGGGTAAATCGAATCATCACTTGCATAGCACTGTTTTCGAATACGACAATGCTTTAACGTCAATTAATATGAAGAGCTACAGCCACATCGAACAAAATTAGCCGGAGCATTTGATACATCAAATACATCACACAGCATAAAACGCCCAAAGAAGTCGGCTTTCCCTCTCAAGAGCCTGTCTTTTTCCTCACGGGAAGGGACTTTCCCGCGTGTCCCCGGGTGACACTCCCGTATTTTTGTGAATTCGATATATGCGGTTTGATTACCCGTGAAGGCGATACAATGAATTCTCGAAGAGAAATCTACTGTGCCTGCTTTTAAGGGTGTCGGATAAAATGGCACCAAGATTTTCTCGCGCGTCATCGACGAGACTTCGAACATCTAGCTAAAGGTATACGCTACATAAACATAAAATAAGTCTTCCTGAGAGGTACCAACAAGTGAAATAGGCGATGTTCGTAAGCATAGGTGGGCGCAGGGTTCACCTTCAGGGGAGGGGAGGGGCGAAGGTTCGTCGCAGTGCCCCCTCCCTATTATGCCAACATATGGGGCTGGCTTTGCACTCCCCCCCCCCCCCCCCCCCCGCTGACTCCCCCAGGGAGCACGCCTAGTTGTAAGTGCACCCGTTCGTTTCTCCAACCACAAATGCACCGGACCTACCGCACTTCCTCATAACCTCACCACCCAACCTTCGCAACTCCATGGTTCGTTTGTAAAAGTTCGTCGTTCTTTCTCTCTTTTCGAGCCATCCTTTCTCATGAAACTTGTATCTCGCGCTACGACTGATTAATACAAAGGAAAAAAAAATATGGGCGTTGGAGGGGGGGTAACGATTGACACTTCGCGATAAATATGTACCGGTGCGCTTCTCGTTCTCTCCCATCGCTATTTACGTCCCTTCAGATAAATATGTTTTGTGTGCATGCGCGCGTGTGTTCTTTCCGTGTTTCAAAGCCGCTAGGCTAAGCTCGCGTTTGACGGAAGCGGAGCAAGGTAGCAAGGGCAGAACGGGGACGATCGTCACAGCCGGTGAGATTCAGCGTGTCTCGAAGCATCACACAGGTCATCCCGACAAGGTCAACAGGGTGGCAAAAGAGCACGATAAAGAAGGGGAGAAGAGTGAAAACAGAAAACACGAGGAGGCTGCGCTCCGCAACTCAGTTCAAATCCCCCGCTGCACTTTAGCCAATCCCTTTAAATCAAATACTGCGTGCGGGACCATGTTTAGCACAAAAAAAAACAACTAAAAAAAATAAATAAGTTTGCTCCATGCTTGTGTAATTATAATGTGTGTTTACGTTAGAGTGTCCAAAGCGCAGCGAGAATACATGGAAGGAGTGAGGGCCTTTCGCGGTGAACTTCCGCGCCGCGGCGCTGCCGTGCAGGACCCGTGGGCTTTCTCCGAGGGGATA
The DNA here is from genome assembly GCA_030522465.1 of Rhipicephalus appendiculatus. Lineage (NCBI taxonomy): Eukaryota > Metazoa > Arthropoda > Arachnida > Ixodida > Ixodidae > Rhipicephalus > Rhipicephalus appendiculatus. The sequence goes on along the minus strand of JALIZH010010879.1, from coordinate 16,814 downwards.
TTGGTACAGCATTTTCTATAATACGTCTTTTGATGCACAAACTTGGGAAATAATGTAAGTTTACTTGGCATTGCTTTTCTTTCAAATGCCGGAATTTAACACAAGCGTTGCACTCGGTGAACCTTGTACGCTACCTCAGAAGTGAGATTAAGCCAAAAGTATTGCGGTCGTTTGGCCGTCTCTACTCTTTCTTTTATTTCCTTTACGTCTTCCCGATCTGCTATGTTCATAAGTTCATAATAATATGGTGGAGGCTAACAAATTGTCGAATAAAGCGGTGTGCATATGGCTAGAAAACCACTGGCGACAATGTGTAAAATACTCGTAGTGGTAATGAAGCGGTCACTGCGCGTAAGTATTTCAGCAGACTGCGCGTGTAATTTTTCTTATTTATCACTCTTAATTCTTAGATGCTTGATGCTATTGGCCGATTCGCCGTGAGAAAAAGTTTCTTTTCGTTCCTTCTTTGTGCCTGTTCACTTTGCTCGTTTTTACGAACGCACCAACGTTCTCGAACTCCATCACTGGAACTAGGTCACGCTGATGCCGCTTGACACACGAGTTTTTGTAAGCTGTTGTTGCCCCCGCGCTAACACAGCGCTTAAATATGGGTAAGTTCTATTCCCCACCGCATTATTAAAGCTAAGTAGACTTCTAGTGCCCCGTGCGAAAACTCAGCGCAAGAAACAAGAGCGCGTATCAGGCGCATTCCGCGCGCTCCCCGAGCGCTGAAAGCCTACAGGTGCGGTGCAGCAGCGGCGCGGCGCGGCAGTTCACCGCAAAAGGCCCCACGCGGGAGCCGGCGCTTTGGACACTCACTACGTTTAGCATGAAAAAGAAAATGTCCGGACGGCGCTGCCGCGTAAAGTTTGTCCCGCGCTTGTGTATTTGCGGTGTTTCTGCATATTATCAGTGGTCGTCTTCGTTGTTCGTCGTCGGCTGGAGATCTGTCGCGTGCCGGATGGAACGGGCGGCCAAAGTTGTGTCTAGATTTTGTGATGGTGTTCTCTGGTGTTTCGTCGTAGCGGTCGTAGCCTCAACGGGCTCGAAGCTTTGTCTGCGCGCCCAGTGCTACGTGATCGGCGTGCTTACCACGTTTCTTGACTGCGCACGTTTAATGCGTGATTCAATGGAATGCACCTACTGATACAGTCCACGACCCGGTGCCTTATCTGACGACGACGGCGATTGTTAAGCACAAGTGTGCGTCTCAGCGGATACGTAGGTGAGTTCAAGAAAGTCGCCAAAATACGTAACTATGTGACCTTATTGCGTGGCGACACTTAATGCAGGTAAGGCAGCCCGGGTGGCGTGTTCACGCAGCAGCGATGATTTGCAAGAACAGGCGTCTGATAGGCAAGTATGAATTGTGCTACAGGTAGTATATTTGCTTTTCTATGATGTTTGTTTTACACTTCTAGGGAGTGGTTGCTGTGTTTCCGTCATTCAAGGCTTCTGTTGCGCCGTTCTTCCTCGGCTGTGTTTTTCGCGAGATCGCGTCCGCCGCGGTGGTGTAGCTGTTACGGTGCTCGGTTTACCTGAAGGTCGCGGGCTCGATCCTGGCCGTGGCGGTCGCTTTTCGATGGAGGGGAAAAGTTAAAGGCCCGTGTACTGTACAATGTCAACGCACGTTAAAGAACACCAGGTAGTCTAAATTTACGGAGCCCTCCACTGCGGCGCGCTTCATATCGTGGTATTGGCACGTAATACCCTAAATATTATTATCGCGAGATCATCGCGTGAATCAATTGATCGTGCAATAGCCTCTCGCCTTAAAAAATGGGCCTGGTTTTGAATTTTCAGTGTACTGGTCGCCCCGTACATTTTCTGTGAGGAAAATGCAACGGTAATGATGAATAACATGAAAATCAAGTACAAAGCAGTAGACGGAGGCGCAGATAGACAAAATGCTTGTCAAGGTGCTTAGAAGCGTAGGTATTTCTGGTTGCGTCGCCATCTGCCATGCTGCACATGTTTTAGCCATGACAAATAGCATAATTGCTCTATGGTGAGGCTGGGCAAGGTCAGTTCGCGTAGCACTTGGTTCAGGGGTTTCAAACTCACTTCGACTGCCGGGCTGCATTCGCCAAATTTAGTCTCATTATTTAGTCTCCCGGAAATTCAAGGACAATGGAAAAGGTGGCAGCAGAAAGGAGAGGCGGGGGGGGGGGGGGGAGTGAAAAAAAATGTCTGATAACATTGCCATTTCACGATGGAACGCATTTATTTACAGAATGGCCCACCAGCCCAACTGCCGAGCAGCACGCCTACTGGCCGAACATCCGGAGTGACTTGCCCGTGTCTGTGTGCAGCTTGACACCGCCTAGCATGCGTCAGCCTTGGTCACCATCGCCACGGTCCTGGCAACGGTTTCATCTACGCCCCCGGGAAACTAGCCAACAGGTGCGGTTTCTGGACGTACTGATTTTCACGAAAGTACCCCGCACCTCCACCACAATTGCGGCGATAGAAGGCGTTTATTTACAGAATGGAGAATGAATGCAGAGGTGTAGCACTGTTTGTTTAGCTGTTAAAGATACAAAACAGTGAAGTGAACAGCCCAATATCGGGCACCAAGACCCATCAGCAATATAACCTATAGAAGACCGAAATTGAGGTGCCGATAGTGAAGTATCAAGTCTTTATTTTGAGGTTATGTTTAAGCATATGGTGTCCACGTGCGGTACCTTACGAAAATTTCTTGGACCGGTCTTGCTGTGTGCTTCATGGACATATTTACTAAATAAGTGAAAGAATATGGGATGAGGACAGTTTTACGTAAGCTGGGCTGCCGGCTAGAGATACACAAGCCGTATGCTTAAGACCTTTGATTTAGTTGGGCAGGAAACTTAAGGGATGGCAATACATTTGTGCTAATAATTTTATGTGCTAGTAGTAATAGTAAGTGGGCATATTCAATTGCAAGCTTAATTGGAAGTATAGTACGGCATATATATATATATAAATTATCATTGACAGAAATGTGTGCCAGTTTAGTTAAGTTTATTAAGCTAGCGCATGCTTTGCTTGTTGGTGTATTTGCCTGGGAAAAAACTGTGTCAATTATTAGTCCGGCCATTACATGTCTTTGTTTGATGAACGAAATATGTTCTTTCTTATACCAGTTCTTTTAATAGTGAAGTAGCACTATTGGAGAAGCTTCTTATCATAAATGGTTTAGGCTGTAATGGCGTATTAATAACATTACTTTGATTGTGTGGTACTGTAGTTCTCGCTTTCCTTTGTGCTTTGCAAAGAAGCATGAAGCCAAAAGGTGGGTCTTATTTGCAGTATTCACAGCCAAGATGTTCATTTAGGGAAAGTGGTTACAGTGCTGAATTAGTTTATGCATTTGTTAATTGGTGACTGTCATTTCTGATATGTCAACACGTTTTCTGATCACAGAATTCTGGACAGTGCGGTTACTGATTTTGTGGCATGCCAAGCACTATGAAATTGGACTGATGAAACAAGGGAGATGGATTAAGGCCTCGTTTACCTTGTTAGACACAACCTACCTAATCGAACAGTCAATGAAGCCAATGAAGGCATAGGGGAGATTATTTTATTTTTTAACTGTAGTGTGGTAAATATGACAATTTGAAAGGAATTAAAGTAAACGAAAGAGACACTTGCTGCTGCCAAGGAATGGATCTTAAACCTCTGGGTCGTGCATCTGATGCTCAATGTGGCTACAACAGCGGTAGATGTCTCATCCATCCGAGAACCTCTATGTGTTTAATCCGAACAGTACATGCTAGTGCCACTTGTGGCCATTGGCAGCTGGCCAATGAACCCTCGCATGCTACCTGAAGCCATCAAGTCTACCTTGACGCGACCCTAGCAATGAAAGAACGAAAGAAGTAGTAAATTCAGGGCTCATTGAATTAGACACACTTGTAGTGAACAGGACGAGGCATGTGTATGAATTGACTTTAGTCGAACAAGGTTAATTTTTTTGAAGAGTTTAAATCTGGGCATGCTGGCAAAACATACCCAAGATTTAAAACCATGCAAGAGCTGCAGAGGTGACAGAAAAAATAAGTGTTTAATGTTTCCTGTACCCTCTGGTTTCTTGCACTTCTACAAAATATTGAGCTATCTTGAAATCGTCACATTCATGATGAAATGCCATAAGGTTGGCTCATTACTATCCATTGTGCACATAGAGCACACATTAATTTATTTAATAATGTGATGAGAGTGCTGATGGAGTTTTTTATGCAAATTACTTTTTGCAAGCTGCGGTTTTCATCCATTTTTTTAGTACTCAAGTGCAGGCAAGCATGACATAAAATTCATAGCTACATTTGTTGCAAAATTCATTACTCCACTAATACTTGCTTTAATTCATTCTGAGCTCATCATGCAAGGTCAAATTTTGGTATATCAACATATACCTGTGTTTAGCTATCATGTTTGTATGTACTACTTGCGTACTGTAAGGCCTCTATTCTGCAGAAGCTGATGGAATGTTTTTTTGTGCATTACCCAGCATAGACAACTGAGCATTCAAGGGACTGAAGCAGTGGACAGCTTGTTGTGAAAGATTGGAGCATTCTTCGTTAGGTCTGGACAAGCCCATATTAAATGGTAGGTATCTGTTTCCATGTCTAGAAAAGGGCAGTTCTGCCATTTTTGACCAATCTAGAAGTGAAGTCGAGAAGGTAGTCCTTGGCTTGTTGCTACATAATGTGAGGAAAACGAAAACAGGGCACACTTAGACAATGACGGAGTCAGCAGCATGACACAAGCTCTATTCATAAATATTTGAAATAGCAGAGAAAGTTACTTGAAAGACATGATGAAAAGTTCGAAACAAGAAGTGACAGAAAGAACGCCAACCAATAAACCTAGCACTGCAAGAAGCAAAAGTGATCAAGCGTGCGTAGTCCTGAGCCTGAGTAGAAGGTGAAACAGACTGAGAAGGGCCCACTGTAGAAGAAATGAAGCTTAATAGTACATTTTGTTTGGCCAGTTGGTACATCGTTACTTTAAAGACATGCGCTTGATTGCTTTTGCTTCTTGCCGTGCTAGATTTATTGGTTGACATTCTTTCTGTCTCCGCTTGTTTCTTCTCGTTTCTAACCTTGCGTCACATCTTTCAAGTAACGATTCACCAAGTGGCCCAACGAAACATACTATTAAGCTTCATTTCTTCTACAGTGGGCCCTTTCTAGTCTGTTTCACCTTCTACTCAGGCTCAGGACTACGCACGCTTAATCGCTTTTGCTTCTTGCCGTGCCAGGTTTATTGGTTGGCGTTCTTTCTGTCTGTTCTTGTTCCTTCTCGTTTCTAACTTTGCGTCATGTCTTTCAAGTAACGATGAACCAACTGGCTCAACAAAACGTCCTATTAGCAGAGAAAGACATGAATAGAAATGTGTGCGTCAGAGTGCGCATGTCACACAGGTGTGACTGCAAACGATCTGAAATCGACACGAAAGAATGTAAGTTCCTTTTCAGACAGACTAACAGAAGGCGTGCTAGCACAGGTCCCCAGCCACTCCGTCCCAGGCACACTACTGTTGCAAAGGCTGAAATGTTTTTGACGGGCGCTCAACACAAGAGTTACATCAAGAGCAGTCTTCTTCAGGTTATGCGCAATATCATGCATGTAAGCCACTACAACTATGTGCTCGATAGTGCAGGCAGATAATATGTGAAGTAAATTTTCGACCACTGCTACCTGTAGATTGCTCTGATAACCAGCTTCCACCAAGCGACATGTTCTTTAGCGCAGACATAGATATCTAATGCCCTCTGCATGTTATCATTTCTGAGAAAGCAGAATGTCAGAAATCGGTTTCTAGCTTGCAAGAAAAACTAAATCCGCGGGAGGGTAATGATCCTTTTCAGGTGAAAGAGTCTATCCAGGTTTTGGATTACGTCCGCGCTGAATGAATTAGCTGAAATTTAATTGCATTTTCTATTGACTGTAAAGATCGGCATTATTCTTCAACCCACTAGAGTCTAATAAAGTTCTTTTGTGAAGGTGTTTATTTGCCGGCACTCAGCGATAATGCTTCACCGATAATGCGTCAGCGACAGCCACGGCCAGGCACGGACTCTCAGCGCGAGCTGCTCTTTCTCTTCGAAGAGGGCGACCCACTAGAAGGCGCTGGAGAGGACGACCCACTGTATAGTTCCAAAGCTTCGCTACACTTTGAAGATTCTATTGAAAAGTGCGGTTCAGTAACCTTCCAAATGTCTGCTGGCATTCCAGTTGGCAGTTTTCAACTACTAGGTCAGTGGTTCTCAAATGGGTGTCCACGGACCCCAGGAATTCCGTGAAGATATTTTTGGGAGTCGCGAAACCCACCCTTGAAAAAAAAAAACTCATTTTTTACAGGCACATTATGCCCCGTTAAAAAAAAAAACTCATTTTTTACAGGCACATTATGCCCCGTTACAGTGGCCCCTTTCAAGTTTTAGTATGTTTTACCGCATAACATTATTTGTGGCACAGCCAATCTGTTTCCCCTTGTTCATGAGATGGTTGTAAAGCTTTGGTTGCACTTTTCTACGACATATACAAGCGAGCATGCTTTTTTATGCTTGCATATTTGAAGGGCTAACGTAGCTAGAACAGGTTGAATGGAGCTACAGACCACGCAAGTTATTGACAAGCTGTTGAGATTGAATTGGCATGGCATTTTAGTTTGACCATCCTTTGCCAAGGAGAAACAAAAAGCACATATTCCACGCTGCATGTTGTGTTAATTTATGACCCCTCCCCTTTCACTCTGAGGGCTCCTTCAGCTTTCACCAGCCCACAAGGTGTTACCAAAAATCCATGGCTGAGAACCACCGTAGTAGGCTTTTATCTAAGGTTTATGTTCATTAAATGGAACGCTGTTTCATGCTTGCAAAAGTATGGCTTATATGTTGGTTCTTCCATCGCTCCTGTTTATAGTGCTTTATCCTTAGGCAAACTTGACATTGTTCTTTAATGGCAGTCATACTCTACTACCATTTTAAAGGCCTTCCGATCTGTGGCGGCCTTTCGGTTTTTTGTAACAATGACTCGAACTTCCTTGACACGAGTGCTTGTAGCATTCTTATACTATGCGAGTATGCGACGTTTTTAGGATTAACATTCGAGCTTGTTGAGCGAAAATTGATATTTCTGGAGATGTTTCATTGTAGCAGTCACCACACCTGCTGGTGTTATGAACCTTGAGCGAACGAGCTGTTCCTGTCGTCGCATTCAAAACTGGCAGAAAGGAGCGTGTTAACATGACCTTCCGTAATGCTGTGTTGACGTGTCTACATTTGACTGTTCAGGCACTTTGGAATAAGGCAACTGGTTTGCTGGAAGCAGGTTATACAAGTAATTTACAGGTAGCAGTGGTAAGAAATTTATTTCACAAATCATCCTATCAGTGCGCCCGCACCATCAAGGCCACTGACAGGAAATGTAGTGGCTACATGCATCAGATTGCTCATAATGTCATGAAAATTGCTGGTTGCTTTGACGTATCTGTTGTGTTTAGTGCCCCTCAAGGACTTCTCAGCTTTCGCAAAATTGGTGTGCTTGGGAAGAAGCCACCAGTGATGTGCTGAAAGAAACATCTAAGTTCATTAGATGTCCAGATCACCCAGTGTATCTGATCTCGTTCAGTTGTGGAAAGTTCTACAGCGGCCAGTCTACTATATACCTTAAGGGTGATTTGAGAGAGCAATGTGGCAATGAGGAAAACACAAAGGCGGGGCTCTAGTCATGCAATTTGACTCATGTGGGTGTCAAAATGAATTTGTTGAAGTTGACGTGATTGTCAAAAATTATAAAAAAGACCTGAGATATTTCAAGCCGAAATGATTGAACATTGTGCACACAGTTTTCACACCCTCTGTTAGTTTGCACGAAAAGGAACTTTCATTCCTTTGTGCCGATTTGAGATGGTTTGCAGTCATGCCTGTGTGACATGCACACTCACTTCACCTATTTCTGTCCATATATATTTTTCTGTGGTTTCAAATAATCATTTCTTATAGTTAGCAGTGGTGTCGTGTTGCTTTCTCCGTTTCAGTCTAAATGTGTACTATTTACTATTTTACTCAACCACTCGAGGGACTTATCGCACCTATATTATGAGGAACTCCAACATAGGAAACAGTATGTAATAGCAAGTGCTTGTCATATTGTTCAAACAGTCGTGCAGTTGGGTACACTTCACGCTGTTGTTCTGGGTCACCTAAAATGTGGCCGGTTGGATCAGCGTGATGTGACATGTACCCAAAAGAAATGTCTTAAGAAGGGCGCTCACCATTTACACACTTGAGCTCAAATAAAGAACCAAGGCTTTTGCACTCTACAATAGCCTCTACAATAGAAATCTCACACTTTTTGGACGTCGCATGCTTTCTGCTGCTTACAAGTTGCCCCAGTGGTCACTTGAACCGATCCTGACACTCTCTTATCACCTTTGAATGACGCCAGCTTCTTTTCCGATGAGCCCGGGAATTCAGTAACACTGCTAATAAAATCACCCCCCATGGCAATGATTTCATAAGCATGTTTACAGCCTCGCGGGCTTCTGTGGTGTGGTTGTCACTGCAGTCAAATTCATTGTGCTTCATTGGTTCTCTTCGCATTGCCCCATTAAAAGTATGTGGCTGCTCCTTTTGGAGAATAAAGTCACTTTTTTTTCTGCATTCAGTACACAAACCCCTAGACAACAAATTTGAAACACAACTTACTTAGATGTGGTGTGTATTATCCTCAGAATGAAGCCCAATACATATAGCAAAAAATGTTTTCCGGAATGGTGGCAAAAAGTACACTAAATTTTTTTTTAATGATATATGATATCAATAGCTTCATTAGTAAAGAGAAGTGGGTGAAAGCATGCATGAAGCTATGTTCTGTTAATGGCTGCAGCTGACTGCGCTTGCATGTGGGACAGCCACTCAAAGATGGACAAAAAATAACTCAATAGAACCTGATTTCTTGTGTCACTGTCTCTCATTGAGATGCCTTTTTCATTTTCTTTTTTATCATATATTTTTCAGTCCTTCCTCAGTGAAAGTAGGATGATCAAAACTAGTAAAACAAGTGAAAACGTTTTTTTCCCCATCAAGCTGTCCGACTAACTTTTTTTCAGTGTACAGAGTTCCATTCTTTATGAAGCACCTCAAAAAAAAAACTTTTCTACTGAAATATACATAATGCAAGCTCCCTCGTCCTGTGAAGCACAGTGTTTAAAGCAAGGGGCATCTGAGCTTCTGTGGATTTTTGTTCTTTTTAATGCATGATTGCAAGCTTCAGTAGTTGCTATGTCTTAAATATGTGCTGTTGGTAACATTTGACTGTCTAAATAATTTTTTTTTCATTACTGAACTGTTGCGGACATAACATGAACTTTATCGCTGCATTGGTTGTATCTGTATTGCTGAGATGTACAGAAAAAGGATGAAAAGTTTGCTTTTTTCTGTGAAGGTTAATTGTCGGGAGAGTCCTTTGCTTTGTGGGTGGTATTTAAAGGCTCATTTTAGTTGTAATTATGAACTACATAAATGAAAAGACCTAGCATTAGTGATAAAATTTAGTAAAACAAAAATTCTCAGTATCATCAGATCTCATTGCCAAGGGCCTCCATAACTGTGCGATGTTTTGTGCGAATCTACCGTATTTACACGAATATAGGTCGACCCATTTTTTCAAATTTGACAATCCAATGTTGGGGGGTCGACTTAGAATCGAAACCAAAACTAGTTTTTTTTTTTGCCGAGTGATTTTTTTTTTTTTTTTTTGGGGGGGGGGTCGACTTACATTCGTGTAAATACGGTAGACAAAAGAGTACCATGGATGAGTACAAAAATGATCAGCTTCAGTTTTTCTCTGTTCTGAGGTGGAGTTTTATTTTGTAGGGTCACTCTTAAGTAGGGTTTCAGATGTGACATGATTTTATTTGCTTTTTTAAGATATATGGGAAACAAGAGCTTCCAGTCATTAAGCACCATTGCCTTCATTAGCATACTGCAAAAACATTGCTAGGAGCCTGAGTGTTACTGTGTAATAGCAGCATTTAGGCCTTCATTTTATATTCCATAGCTAGGGCTAGTGTGGCACTACATTATTTCGTTTTTTTCGGACATTCATTCTGTTTTTTCTTTTTTGTTTCTCAGCCTCATTTGAATGAGTCATTTGGTTTCAAAAGTACTTCAATGGTACTACAGAATGTAAAGTGCACTCTGACTTATGCCCGTGTAGTGAGATGCCTGTACAATCGTGAGCAAGCTTAACACGAACACTCCGCAGCGTGTCCTGAAACAGTTTGATGCTTGCACCGCGTAGCTTTGGGTTCTGTTGCTGAGATGTTGCCCATGCATGCCAACATACTATCCAAGCATACTGAGGTATTATCTACGCAACAGTGCCCAGCACTTCGTCGCTGGAATGTCGTCTGCGCAGAAGTCATTTCTCTTTTTTTTTTTCTGCGAACACTACATTTATTCACTGGTGCAAGAGTTTTAGAGACACATGCCCTGTCTTCTTTTATGAGTTTGAATATGCTGTGGATGCATCGAAACTCAGAACATGCTGCTGTGTGGGTCGTTTTATTTTGCAAGGTACATGCAAAATTCAATCATGGCACAGATTGCCTTCTTTCTTTTGGTTCAGTTGTCCTGATCTTTTTTTTTCTTCTCTTTGCAGATGAGCCGGGGTGCGAACAGTATATCCGTACAGTTTGGCAGAATAAACCCCATCTTTGTGCGTTCAGAGCAGCTGGGTGTTCACTGTTTACTTGGCAAGAAGCTGTATGTATGCATGCTTCCTGCCACAGCTATCCACTGTCTCACACATTGTAGGAATCACAGTGAATGCTATAACATTTGCCGAGGAATATATGCGCCAAATAGTGCATTTTGTTCCTTTACAATATGACACCACACTGTGCTTAAAAAGCTGTAATTATAGGTGTTGTGTGGTGAAGAAAGTCATGGTGCTTTACTTGCAGCTACCGCAATGGTTATTGACTGATGCCAGCGGCAGCTTCTACTTTGCTTCTAAGAAGTTGTTAGAGAGACGATAGATATATTATACAGTGATGGCGACAAAAATTTCCACTAGATGTTTAACACAAGTCATCAGAACAGACATGCATCTACACATAGCCCCTGTTGAAACGTATATGAGGCTAAAAGTGTCATAATATTTGATCTGCCAATTTATTTGTTATGGCTGAACAGCAATATGTTTGTATTACCAGGCTATTTGTGATTGGTGTCCAACTATATTTGTACCAGTTTCATCCTGACCAGACGAGATTTTGTCAGACCCTCGACTTCATAAAGCCAAACTACATAAAATTAATTTGTGGTGCCAGGACGCATCAGTTGTCAATGAAGTAACCAACAAAATACAATCTCACTTGTAGCCCGACATTCGTGTCAACAGGGGCAGTGTGTACATGCATGTCTTTCCTCATGACTGTTGTGTTAAGCATCCATGTAAATTTTCGTTGCGATCACTGCATAATGTGCTTATCCACTCTCCAACAACTTCGTAGCTAAGTAGCAGCTGCTGCTGGCATCAGTCAATAACCATTGCGGTAGCTTCATGTCAGGCACCGTTACTTTCTTCACCACACAGCACAGCACTCACCACAAGGCAACAAAACCACTATGTGGCGCATATCATATTCCTTATTACATACGAAATTTCCAAGGAGACATTGCATACATTCCTCAGGTGACATTACGTGCAACATTTCTAGGCGACATTACGTAAGGCATTCGTACGGAGAGATTACGTACGTTTCTACGAGACGTTACGTACAGCGTTTCTAGGGGGCATTACGTATAACGTTCCTGGGAGACATTACGTATAACGTTCCTGGGAGACATTACGTACAACGTTCCTAGGAGACATTACGTACAATGTCCCTAGGAGACATTACGTACAACGTTTCTAGGAGACATTACGTACAACGTTTCAGGAGACATTACGTGTAACGTCTTTAAGAGACATCACGTACAAAATTTTCAAGGAGACTCCGTTTAAGGAAATTGCAATAATTTGAAAAAGGAAAAGTATTCGGCGACACTTTACCTTCAGCTTCTTACGTAAACAGGGGTACAAATTTTTAACAGTGTAGCATCGCGTCTGCCCCAGATATACGCGTGGCCACCAAGCTAGTCCACCAGACTTAAGCGAGTCCACCAATAAACCATACCTGTAGCACATAATCAATGATAATTATTTGGACCCTGAAGCACTGTTCCCAATGGCAAGACAGGAGCCAGCGCCCTTAAAGAGACACTTAAAGAAAACAATGAATCAAATTAGACGGATGAATTATTCCTGAAAAGGTGTACTGTCGCTATGCCATGATAGGTTTATGAACAAAAGAGAAAGAATGAGGTTAAAGTTTCATTTGGGAGGGTTTGACTGTTTCTACGAGTGTACATCGCGTCAACTTGGCATACGCTCGCCCTTGTTTTGCCGTGCGGGGATATCAGTTTCGCAAATGATAACTTCGAGGGTGTAAGCGTGTAAGCAGACTCTGGTGTAAGCAAGCAAGTGGAGGCGATGCGCGCTCGCAGGGGAAGCCAAAGTCTCTCTAGATAACACGAAAATATGGCTTGATGGGTGCCGCTGTACAACCTTGCAGAGCGCTCGGCCACGCACTCGCGTGGTGTAGCTCATACTGAGCGTGATACACTGTAAACGCAAACTAGCCGATTTGGGCGTTTTAAGGGCTTAATACTACCTTCAATTGGGACCGTACTCCCTTAGGGAGTATTAAGATCGGTGTAATAAAGTTCTGCGTCCTCAGTTTTACTTCCTTGAGAAATTATGGGGATAAAAGGTGGAAGAAAGGAGGTAAATTCACGATCTGACGCAATTTTGTCAAATGGAGTTCAAGGACAGAAAACTATTTCACTTTCTCGGGCATATCTTCCCTTGATTTTATCCGAAGCTATAGTGCCTTCAGTGCTGGCGTGCATGTATGCAACTGCGCGGGCGAAAGAAGTGTTTCTCAAAGTGCTTAACAAATTCATGAACGTGCTAATAAACGATTTTTTCGTCTCGTCGACTGATGCACATTGTTGTACGGAATGCACACTACCGCTGGGCTCGGGTTCACAATGCATTTCGACCACAGAATGACTTCGCTTATGTTGTTTTACCATCAAATCGAAGTTAAACTAAAAGTAGGAGCGTGTACTCCCTCGATGTGGCCTATCGGCACCGCATGCACAGTCAGTATACCCTTTTGGATGACGAATTGGGCACAGGCGGTGTGCCTCAACGCACGGAATAAGATCCGGTGTTGAAAGAACCCGGCGAAAAAAAAAAGAAAAAAGAGAAACGAAAGAAAAAACGCGACTCTCCTCAAGCGGCTGCTCTGAAAGGGACGAAGCGATTTTGACCTTCGAACGGCGGCGATAAGAGCGGAACAACCATCGCACGCATGCGCGCGCAGAGGGGAAAAAAGAAAGCAAAAAGAAAGAATCGCGAGAAACGCGAGAAGTTCCGAAATGACAGCGGGTGCTACCGCAGGCTGACCCCAGCGGCGTGCGTGAGTGATAGCGAAGCGAAGCCGTCATGGGATAACGTCGGTTTTGCGAAGGACGCCTTTCAACTACACTGCTATGCGTCGATCATATGTGCACATTTCATGCCAGCTGCCTTTCTGTGTTCTCGTCGCGGGACGTGAAATGTGTGGTTTGACGACAGTGCAACATGCACTGCGTGTGCAATGGTGTGGCAATGGCCCGGTGACTCAAGCGAACAGCAGCTGATGGGCGCGCCGCGTTCGCGGCACATTCAGGAACACAAATGGTACGTAATACTTATGTTTCCTCTCTTTGCGCGTCCTTGTCGCTTGGGCAGCAGTAGGTGCTGTTCTGCACACTGCGTCGCGTCAAAAGTGCAACGAAACGCGAAAAAAAATGCCCCCACCTCCCCGAAGGGGAATCGTGAGGAAATGCGAATGCATTTCGCGCGCGCTTCACTCCATTTATATATGGTGGTTGTGGTTCGAAGAAGGAAAAAGGCGCCTAATTTCTGCAGCCCGGTCGGGAGCACGGCGCAGCGCGTTTTTTTTTGCTTTTTGTTCTGTTTTTTCTTTTTTTTTATTTATTTTTTTATTCTTTCTGTTCTTTTTTTCATTTTTTTCTTTTTTTTAATTTTTTAATTTTTTTTTCATATATAGCTCCGCCGAGCTCCCGCGATGCGAGCGCCCTCACACACTTGAAATGCATTCGCATTTAAAACTGGAGATGCGTAAAGCACGCAGCGATGGAGCGGTGTTTCCTACTGGAACATGCCAATCGCTGCTAATGGGCAATGAGAGACAGAAGACTCCGACTGGACACAGAGACCCGCAGTCGGCTTTTAGTTAACGCGCACGCTGCGAATTTTTATTGTTCAACAACGCACAGGAGAAATCTCCCACCGGCACCACTTTGGAGGTCAAGATCCATTGCCATATATACGGGATGGACAGTGAACGGTTGTGCAGCGCGAGCAGTCGGTTTTTAAATGCGAAGCATTTCTTAGCGAACTTCGGCGACTTTGAGCGTATCTATCTATCTATCTATCTATCTATCTATCTAGCCGCCTACGACTTTGTGCTCTCCTGGCCGTATCGTTAATGGGATTTATACCAAATTTGGTATGACATAACATGACTGTATGACGAACATAAATGGCTTTTCATATCATGAAAATCATGAATAACTTGTCATGAAAAGTATGATTTACATGCCACGCTCATGGCGCGGTCGCGGCCGTTTCGTTAGCTTGATATACACCAAATTTGGGATTGAGCGACGTGACTGTATGACGAACATAAATGACAGGTGGTAATATGCAAATAATGACGTGCATGTCATGTACAACATGATTTACATGCCACGCTCATGGCGCGCTGACGGCCGTTTCGCTAGCTTGATATACACCAAATTTGGTATTGCGTGACGTGACTGTATGACGAACATAAATGCCAAGTGGTAATATGGAAATCGTGACATGTCATGTGCAACATGACTTGCATGCCACGCTCATGACACTCTCGTGGCCGTTTCGCTAGCTTGATATACACCAAGTTTGGTATTGAGGTACGTGACTGTATGACTAGCATAAATGACAGGTGGTAATATGAAAATCATGACCAGCATGTCATATACAACATGATTTACATGCCACGCTCATGGCGCGCTGACGGCCGTTTCGCTAGCTTGATATACACCAAATTTGGTATTGACTGACGTGACTGTATGACGAACATAATTGCCAAGTGGTAATACGGAAATCGTGACATGTCATGTGCAACATGACTTGCATGGCACGCTCATGACACTCTCGTGGCCATTTCGCTAGCTTGATATGCAACAAACTTCGTATTTAGAGACGTGACTGTATGACGGGCATAAATGACGTTTTAATATGGAAACCATGACATGTCATTCGCAACATGACTTGCATGCCACACTCATGGTACTCCCGTGGCCGTTTCGCTAGCTTGATATACACCAAATATGGTATTCAGCGACGTGATTGTATGACAAGGATAAATGACAAGTGGTAATATGCAAATCAGGACATTTCATGTGCAACATGATTTGCATGCCACGCTCATGACACTCTTGTGGCCGTTTCGCCAGCTTGATATACACCATATTTTAAGGTGAAAGCCTTTAATGTATCATGCTCGCGTCCGCCCGTCCGTCCGTCCGTCCCTCCAGCCGTGCCCTGGCACAGTGACAGGTGGGCGCCGGGGCGCGCAAACGGACGCCGGTCGCGTTGGACTCTACAGCGCTCGCGCTTTGCTTGCGTAACGTCGCATTGCCCAGCGTCTCTAATCATGCAAGGAGGGGAGACGCGCGCATCACATTTCATTCTGACCGACCCCGTCTCAGTGGGCACAGGCGTTCGAGGAACACACTTTGGAATTGACAAATTGTCCGTCAATTTAAACCCTGGAACGCGGATGGCGTCTGCACGATGCGCAGAGTGCGAGAATACGAACGCATGCGAAATGGAGGCAGATTGGTCTCGCGTCTCGCTGTGATTCGAGGTAAAAAATTAAGCGAACATAAGTGGCAGGTGGTAACATGTAAATCTTGGCATGCATGTCATCTACAATGCCACTTACATGCCACGATCGTGGTGCGCTTGCGTCCAGTTCGCTAGATTGATATACACCAAAATTTTTATTGCGCGACGTGACTGTTTGACGAACACAAATGACAGGTCCTATCATGTAAATAATAACATGCATATTATTTCAACCAAGAAACTCGCTAGCAGACGCTGCCTGCGTCGGCGTCGCGAGGCGAGAGAGGGGAGGGGGGTAGCGTAGGAGAGGAGAGAGAGGGGGGACGCGCATGCGCAGTGGGGGGTGTGGACGCTGTGGGCAGGGATGCCTAGAGGAGGGAGGGGGGAGCGTATTAGAGGAGAGAGAGGGGGGACGCGCATGCGCAGTGGGAGCGCGGGGAGGGATGCCTAGAGGAGAGAGAGGGGGGCGTAGGAGGGGGAGAGAGGGAGGGGAGGCGCATGCGCAGTGAGGGTGTGGTTGCCGCGGGGAGGGATGCCTGGAGGGGAGAGAGGAGGTTTTTTATTTATATTTTTTCAAAGGGCTTGCGCATGCGCAGTATGGGTGGTCACGCCGCCCACCACCACCACCGGATTAAGCTTCGCCATAAGATGCTTCACATCTAACACCTGCCGGCGCTTACCCCCTCAACCTATCCTCCTCCTCCTCCTCCGCGGACAACGCTGGACAACGCTGGACAACGCCGGACAACGCCGGACAACGCCGGATGCCTGACATAGCCCTGACTATGAAATGCATTCGC